>OX388149.1:0-15000 GCA_947579745.1 Apocheima hispidaria | reverse complement strand
ATAGGTCTGTACGATTTTGGAGTCGTGTAGTCCGCTTTCCCAGGCTTTCTTAGTATCACTACTGTGGCTATTTTCCAAGCTTCTGGGAAGCAACCCAGTATTAAGCACTTATTTGCCAGTGTTAGGAAAATCATCGGATTCTGTTCTATTGCGTTTTTGCAGATGTCAGCTGTCAGACCATCCCCTCCCGGAGCTTTTTTCGGGTTGAAAGTATTCACGGCGGTCATAAGCTCATCGATGGTGAACAGTGGGTCATGGGGTTCATCATGATCCAATCTGTTTACAATTTCAGCTAATTCCCTGACACGCCTGTGTTCGATATTTTCGGTTTCCGTGCTATCCTCCGGGTAAAAGGTGTTCGCCAGCAGAGCAGCGGATTCCCTTTGGCCCAGTACAGTGCCTTCCTCAACCAGAGGCAGATCCTCTGTCCTCTTTGTTGTTTTACCGATCACCCTGTAAATCCCCTCCCAGACACCTTCCTTGTCCTGTTTTTCACAGAAACTTTTCCAGCTGCTTATCTGAGCTTTTTGCACCTCTTCCTCATAATTTTTCTTTGCTTTCAGATACTCTGAGACGACCTTCTCCCTGCGGGCCGGCGCTGCACAGCGGATCCTGCGTTTCCTGGTAGTGACGTCTTTCTTCAGGTTGGCGAGTTCTTCAGACCACCATGGTAAGTTTATTTTATTTTTGATTTTAATTTTTGGTATGCTTAAATTGCATGCCTCTATTATTACGTTTGTGTATGTTTTGATGTTATTTTCTAAATCTACTTTATTTTCTATTTTGTCCAACTTCATACTATTGACTTTACTATTTTCGAGCAACTGGGTCATTTTCTCACGAAATTGTTGCCAGTTTGCCTTTTTACTGTTATAAACTCTTGTTGTTCTGCTGGTAATAATTCCTGTTGATTTTATTTGTCTTATTTTAAAAATGATGGTGTTGTGATCTGAACTCGTCATTCCCTCATCTATGTTCCAGTCTTCTACCAGGTTCAGCAAGTCCGTCGTGCAGGCCGTTACATCTACAAAGCTGCTATAAACTTTTCCGCCTCTGATGTTAAAGAATGTGGGGATAGTGCCGTTATTGAGTATCTGCATGTCCATGTCTTCGAGTGCTCCTGCCATATCCTCCCCTCTTTCGTTTACTATTGGGCTTCCCCACCAGGGGCTTTTGGCGTTACTGTCCCCTCCTATTATTATTTTCTGGTGGAATCGTGTCTTTATCCTGCTCAGCTGCTCCAGGTATGGCTCTATCGGTGTCGGGTATGGTTCGAAGTAAAACGAAGCCACGGTGATTTCCCACGCACTTGTCCTTATCTTTACCACTACGATGTTGGGCGTGGTAAAGTCAGGGCATTGGGTGACGTCCAGATCGGGATCGAAGACGGCAATAGCTGCTTTGACCGGACCGTCCCCAGGTTTCGTGCATTGAAAAATCCTCGCGCCTCTGTAGTCTTTTACTCGACCTATCCCTCCGACGTATGGCTCCTGGAGCAGTGCGAGTGACATCTTCTTATTGGAGGCCTCAAGCATGAGTTCATCGGTTGCCTGCCTCATCCTTCGTAGGTTTGCTTGAGCTACCGTATACAGTCTCGTGTTTGTACTACGATTTCCACCTGGGACCACCTTAGCAATACGCTATCGCCGTCCTGGACAATGCGTCCCACTTCCGCCTGATAACGCACTCCTGGCTAAACGCATTATGGTCAGTTTTTTCTGCCTTGGCGTGCATGCAGTTGCAGCAGGAAGGAGTCACACCGGCGAGCCAATCCGCACACTGCGCCTTTAGATGAGGTCCTCCGCAATGACTGCACTTTTCCACCGTTTCTTTGCAGAAACGGCGGCCGTGCCCATAGCCGAGGCAGAGCGAGCACTGGACCAGTGGTGACTGGTCTGACACTCGTACTCTCTGGAGGTCTACATGGACAGCCCCGGCTTGGGTCATGCGCTGCCATAATATCGGGGAGACCCTCATAACTATATGGTGAGTGTGCGGATTTCTCGTGGCTTTTTTGTATGCGATTGCCGCTCTGTTTTCCTCTTTTGTTAGGTCTCTAAAAATTCCCTTGTTTTGTATCCTCAAGGCTTTGATAACTTCCTCCTCACTGTTATGCTGGAGAACGTCCTTGAGAATCACAAGGGGATCTTTGTTTTTGATGTCTTCGACATTGAGCTCTCTTGCTTGGTTTAGCCTTTCCTTTACCTTTCTTCTTTCCTCTTCCGTTCTACACCCGACTATCACCTTCCTATCTTTAGCCTTTCTTATTTTCTCTACCTCAATGCCTCCTTCTGTTGCGTTCACTGCTTTCCTTATTCTCTCCAATACCTCTTCTCCTGTTTCTGTTTCGTCCTTGGCGGTGACGACCACCGAATGCAGTGCCGTGTATGTCGGCGTCTGCGTCCGCGTGGTCTCCGCCGCCACACTTGCGTATGTCCTTTTCTTTAATTCTTCCTTTAGACTCTCCATCCTGTCGTTATTGTCTTTGATGAGCTCCATTTGTTTTTCAAGCAAATCTTCCCATTTCCTTTCTTTTAGTTTCTCTTCTTCTCTTCTTTCAGTCTCTTTTTTCTCTTCTTTTCGCGGTTCCAGAGGCTGCACAATAGCGCTCTGGCTTTTAATGGAGCACAGCTCCTTTATCAGCAAGTAGAGCCGATCCACTGCCTCTGTAACCGCTTCTACTATTTCTTTTTTGGTGTTTCTGGAAGCTTTGAGGTGTTGTTTAACCTTTATTTGAAGGTGACGCGCCTCGGCGACCCTGTCCGTTGCCTTTGAGCCAGTTTGTTTCGGTGGGCTCACCGTCACTTCAGTAGACATCCTTCGTGCTGCTGGTTTAGGTGGTGGTGGCCCCGCGGCTGTAAGGTCTTTGGAAGGTGACCTTTTGGTAGATCGGCTATGGTCCGGGATTCCGGTCTCCCAGTCACCGATACTACGCCTTACGCTGTTTGCCGCAGGTCTTTCCTTCTCTATCTGAGGCCCGGTCAGCGTTATCGTCGCATTTGCGTCAGTGTTGGTGGTGTCACTCTTAATAGGTGATCGGAACATTTTTATTCGAGGGATTCCTTTTTTGGGATCGCTCGCGGGATAATTATGGAATAATATTATAGTCGTAAATTTATATAAGTTGTAAATGTCTTATAATGTGTATAAAAATTGTAAATAAATTGTATTATGTTTAAATTTAAAAGTGTAGATATTAATTGTATAGTAACTAGTTAGACAGCATATACTAATTTTGTTTTTTGTTTCAGGTTTTCCTGTGAATGCAGCCCGTTTACAGCAGAGCAGCAGTCAACCAGAAGGGATCTCTGCCGTTTGCCAGCCGGTCGAGCGTCGAGCAGAGCTTCGGAGTCTGCTGTCAGGTAAGTCTCGCGTAAGTTAAGATATAGGCAATGAACCACGTCGGTTTCGTTTTGAAGCCAAAAAGCTTCGGTCAGAGTGGTACGAAATTGTCAGTGTAGGACGCTAATTGCCCAAATGTTTAATGTAACTAGTCTAATCTATTGAAGAAGAACACAGTTTCTTAAAAATAATTGGGGGGAGGGGGGGGGGGTAATGTTTGGGGGGGGGGATTAGGACGAGGGTCAATACTTGCATATATAGACTTCGTCTATATATGCAAGGTCTTGTCAAAATTTGTCCCAGACGCCTAGTTTTTGAGATAAATAGACTTTCAGTAGAAAGTGTCAAAAAATTTTTATCCTCGAAACCAGCGCCTATAGTCTAAAAATTTTTGTTTAAGCGGTCTAATCTATTATAAATAAAAATATAAAAATTTGGGGGGGGGGGGGAGGTTGAGGGGGGGGGGGTTAGTTGGGCAAGGACCAATACTTGTATATATAGACTTCGTCTATATATACAAGGTCTTGTCAAAAATGGTCTCAGCCGCTTAGTTTCCGAGATAATCGACTTTCAGGAAAAATGCTGAAAGTTTCTTATCTCTGAAACCGATAGGGAGTCTTATTATTGATATTGTATACTAAAGCACTGCTTATAGAAATGTTGTACAGGTTTCGTGTAGTGTCCGGGGGAGGGGGGGTGAGGGGGGTTTCTGAAAATTTTGTTAAATAATCCCAGCACTATAGTTACCGAGTGCTGAGTACTGAAATTTAAGCGCGCGGGGGGGGGGGGGGGGGTCGACAGTTTGCGGGGAAGGGGGAGTTTCGGGTATCGGAATAAAGGTGTTTTTACAGTATTTCAAATTTCTTAACTAAAATTTTGCGGGGTGAGGGGGTTCAAAATAAGGGGTGTGGTGAATAGATCGGGTACCACCAACCTCTTAACCGTTTTCAAAAAGCTCCTAACTACTCCAGTTTCGGAGATACAGTGCTCCAAAGTTTTCACCTGACTGTCCGTGAGGCGCTAACCATCAAGCGGGCGACCTTCCTGACACAGTTATCAACTGTCCCAAAAGTCGGCGTACTAGTAAATAGCCTTGGAGCAGCGCAACCCCGACAAGATGTGCGGAACTAAAACTATTGACAACTTTACTCTGCGGTTTGATAAATGAACTAGGTCCTCTTAAAAATGCAATTTTCCCGAAACTGCAAATATGAAAAATCCAAAAAACTTAAAAATATGATTCTAATGAAATATACAATTATATAAAAAATTTATTTTAGGGTGTTACTATATAAAATTTTGAAGATCTATAGGTTACTATTCATACACAAAACTTTAACAATTGAAATCTAAGTTTGGTAAAATATTTACGTAATTCGATTCTGAAAACGTCACCCCCAAAATCTCAACGTAGAAGCGAATTTTTGGTGTCTATCAATTCGTCTGCCGCAAAAAATAACTTCTGCGGCGGCAGAATTGTATTTCACCCCTTGGGTCACAAGTTACAACCCCTGGAATATTTACCCCTATTGTATGTACAGGTATCCGTTGAGGAGTTTTCAAAAACGAATATCTCCTGGGATATTGCACTTAAAAATATGATTAAAGCGGAATTAAATTCCGTAGGTATCCAGCCTTTTGCCCCAATATAAATTTTTTCCTAAATGTCCGGGGGGCCACCCGAAATTAGACTTTAGTCAGAGTCCGAATTATATTCTAAAATTTAACCTAAAACTATGAAACAATTTTTATCTCCCAAACAATTTGTTCTAAAAATCCACAAATAATATTTTAGTTACAACTTTTTATCCTTAACCCTGTGTGAATTTTCAGGGGTGGTAGGGGGCTGTTTTAACCTACCACGTTTTTCCTGCAAAACTATTTAATTCAATTTCTAGCTAACTATCGTAGATTAAATTTTAAATTTTTTACACACTGTTACTAATACGAAAGTACTATTTTTTAATAATTTTAAAAATAAGGGTTGTAGATTTAATTTAGGAGATAATGCCGTCAGAAAATCTACTTAACTTTAGAATTTCGTATCTCCGGTCCCGGGGGTCCGATCTGGAAGCGGGAAGTGGCTCCCGGCTGCTATCAATACTCCTCTTCCAGTTGCTTGGTCAGATCCTGTGGGATCCTTCAGGATCGGGTACCGCGTGTCGGCGAAAATTCGTATTTCCTTCAGTTTTGTTCAGCGAAGTGTCCGGGAAAAATCCGGAAAATTTATTTCTCGATGCTCCTTGTCCGTGTGCAACTTCCTGCACTCAAGAAAGTGGGTGCTATAGATCTTGATCTCGCAGCGTTCAGCTCCAAAGGTGGCCCGGGCGAGGTTTTCGCGGTTCTTCGAGGATATCTCGAGAACCGTTCAACTCTCGAGCCCGGGAAAAACACCGTCTGATAGGGCTCGTCAAGACGAAGACGCACATATACAACACTCCACTATTTGGCACAGAAAACCTTGCACTTTCAATTTTTCTCTATTAAAATTTATTATAAAAATCTCGGAGCAAAATTCCGGGCAATTATTAGACGCGTTCGGGTCGAGAGATGGCCCGCGACTGGTTAGGTTAGGTTAGGTTAGGTTAGGTTAGGTTAGGTTAGGTTAGGTTAGGTTAGGTTAGGTTAGGTTAGGTTAGGTTAGGTTAGGTTAGGTTAGGTTAGGTTAGGTTAGGTTAGGTTAGGTTAGGTTAGGTTAGGTTAGGTTAGGTTAGGTTAGGTTAGGTTAGGTTAGGTTAGGTTAGGTTAGGTTAGGTTAGGTTAGGTTAGGTTAGGTTAGGTTAGGTTAGGTTAGGTTAGGTTAGGTTAGGTTAGGTTAGGTTAGGTTAGGTTAGGTTAGGTTAGGTTAGGTTAGGTTAGGTTAGGTTAGGTTAGGTTAGGTTAGGTTAGGTTAGGTTAGGTTAGGTTAGGTTAGGTTAGGTTAGGTTAGGTTAGGTTAGGTTAGGTTAGGTTAGGTTAGGTTAGGTTAGGTTAGGTTAGGTTAGGTTAGGTTAGGTTAGGTTAGGTTAGGTTAGGTTAGGTTAGGTTAGGTTAGGTTAGGTTAGGTTAGGTTAGGTTAGGTTAGGTTAGGTTAGGTTAGGTTAGGTTAGGTTAGGTTAGGTTAGGTTAGGTTAGGTTAGGTTAGGTTAGGTTAGGTTAGGTTAGGTTAGGTTAGGTTAGGTTAGGTTAGGTTAGGTTAGGTTAGGTTAGGTTAGGTTAGGTTAGGTTAGGTTAGGTTAGGTTAGGTTAGGTTAGGTTAGGTTAGGTTAGGTTAGGTTAGGTTAGGTTAGGTTAGGTTAGGTTAGGTTAGGTTAGGTTAGGTTAGGTTAGGTTAGGTTAGGTTAGGTTAGGTTAGGTTAGGTTAGGTTAGGTTAGGTTAGGTTAGGTTAGGTTAGGTTAGGTTAGGTTAGGTTAGGTTAGGTTAGGTTAGGTTAGGTTAGGTTAGGTTAGGTTAGGTTAGGTTAGGTTAGGTTAGGTTAGGTTAGGTTAGGTTAGGTTAGGTTAGGTTAGGTTAGGTTAGGTTAGGTTAGGTTAGGTTAGGTTAGGTTAGGTTAGGTTAGGTTAGGTTAGGTTAGGTTAGGTTAGGTTAGGTTAGGTTAGGTTAGGTTAGGTTAGGTTAGGTTAGGTTAGGTTAGGTTAGGTTAGGTTAGGTTAGGTTAGGTTAGGTTAGGTTAGGTTAGGTTAGGTTAGGTTAGGTTAGGTTAGGTTAGGTTAGGTTAGGTTAGGTTAGGTTAGGTTAGGTTAGGTTAGGTTAGGTTAGGTTAGGTTAGGTTAGGTTAGGTTAGGTTAGGTTAGGTTAGGTTAGGTTAGGTTAGGTTAGGTTAGGTTAGGTTAGGTTAGGTTAGGTTAGGTTAGGTTAGGTTAGGTTAGGTTAGGTTAGGTTAGGTTAGGTTAGGTTAGGTTAGGTTAGGTTAGGTTAGGTTAGGTTAGGTTAGGTTAGGTTAGGTTAGGTTAGGTTAGGTTAGGTTAGGTTAGGTTAGGTTAGGTTAGGTTAGGTTAGGTTAGGTTAGGTTAGGTTAGGTTAGGTTAGGTTAGGTTAGGTTAGGTTAGGTTAGGTTAGGTTAGGTTAGGTTAGGTTAGGTTAGGTTAGGTTAGGTTAGGTTAGGTTAGGTTAGGTTAGGTTAGGTTAGGTTAGGTTAGGTTAGGTTAGGTTAGGTTAGGTTAGGTTAGGTTAGGTTAGGTTAGGTTAGGTTAGGTTAGGTTAGGTTAGGTTAGGTTAGGTTAGGTTAGGTTAGGTTAGGTTAGGTTAGGTTAGGTTAGGTTAGGTTAGGTTAGGTTAGGTTAGGTTAGGTTAGGTTAGGTTAGGTTAGGTTAGGTTAGGTTAGGTTAGGTTAGGTTAGGTTAGGTTAGGTTAGGTTAGGTTAGGTTAGGTTAGGTTAGGTTAGGTTAGGTTAGGTTAGGTTAGGTTAGGTTAGGTTAGGTTAGGTTAGGTTAGGTTAGGTTAGGTTAGGTTAGGTTAGGTTAGGTTAGGTTAGGTTAGGTTAGGTTAGGTTAGGTTAGGTTAGGTTAGGTTAGGTTAGGTTAGGTTAGGTTAGGTTAGGTTAGGTTAGGTTAGGTTAGGTTAGGTTAGGTTAGGTTAGGTTAGGTTAGGTTAGGTTAGGTTAGGTTAGGTTAGGTTAGGTTAGGTTAGGTTAGGTTAGGTTAGGTTAGGTTAGGTTAGGTTAGGTTAGGTTAGGTTAGGTTAGGTTAGGTTAGGTTAGGTTAGGTTAGGTTAGGTTAGGTTAGGTTAGGTTAGGTTAGGTTAGGTTAGGTTAGGTTAGGTTAGGTTAGGTTAGGTTAGGTTAGGTTAGGTTAGGTTAGGTTAGGTTAGGTTAGGTTAGGTTAGGTTAGGTTAGGTTAGGTTAGGTTAGGTTAGGTTAGGTTAGGTTAGGTTAGGTTAGGTTAGGTTAGGTTAGGTTAGGTTAGGTTAGGTTAGGTTAGGTTAGGTTAGGTTAGGTTAGGTTAGGTTAGGTTAGGTTAGGTTAGGTTAGGTTAGGTTAGGTTAGGTTAGGTTAGGTTAGGTTAGGTTAGGTTAGGTTAGGTTAGGTTAGGTTAGGTTAGGTTAGGTTAGGTTAGGTTAGGTTAGGTTAGGTTAGGTTAGGTTAGGTTAGGTTAGGTTAGGTTAGGTTAGGTTAGGTTAGGTTAGGTTAGGTTAGGTTAGGTTAGGTTAGGTTAGGTTAGGTTAGGTTAGGTTAGGTTAGGTTAGGTTAGGTTAGGTTAGGTTAGGTTAGGTTAGGTTAGGTTAGGTTAGGTTAGGTTAGGTTAGGTTAGGTTAGGTTAGGTTAGGTTAGGTTAGGTTAGGTTAGGTTAGGTTAGGTTAGGTTAGGTTAGGTTAGGTTAGGTTAGGTTAGGTTAGGTTAGGTTAGGTTAGGTTAGGTTAGGTTAGGTTAGGTTAGGTTAGGTTAGGTTAGGTTAGGTTAGGTTAGGTTAGGTTAGGTTAGGTTAGGTTAGGTTAGGTTAGGTTAGGTTAGGTTAGGTTAGGTTAGGTTAGGTTAGGTTAGGTTAGGTTAGGTTAGGTTAGGTTAGGTTAGGTTAGGTTAGGTTAGGTTAGGTTAGGTTAGGTTAGGTTAGGTTAGGTTAGGTTAGGTTAGGTTAGGTTAGGTTAGGTTAGGTTAGGTTAGGTTAGGTTAGGTTAGGTTAGGTTAGGTTAGGTTAGGTTAGGTTAGGTTAGGTTAGGTTAGGTTAGGTTAGGTTAGGTTAGGTTAGGTTAGGTTAGGTTAGGTTAGGTTAGGTTAGGTTAGGTTAGGTTAGGTTAGGTTAGGTTAGGTTAGGTTAGGTTAGGTTAGGTTAGGTTAGGTTAGGTTAGGTTAGGTTAGGTTAGGTTAGAGGTTAGGTTAGGTTAGGTTAGGTTAGGTTAGGTTAGGTTAGGTTAGGTTAGGTTAGGTTAGGTTAGGTTAGGTTAGGTTAGGTTAGGTTAGGTTAGGTTAGGTTAGGTTAGGTTAGGTTAGGTTAGGTTAGGTTAGGTTAGGTTAGGTTAGGTTAGGTTAGGTTAGGTTAGGTTAGGTTAGGTTAGGTTAGGTTAGGTTAGGTTAGGTTAGGTTAGGTTAGGTTAGGTTAGGTTAGGTTAGGTTAGGTTAGGTTAGGTTAGGTTAGGTTAGGTTAGGTTAGGTTAGGTTAGGTTAGGTTAGGTTAGGTTAGGTTAGGTTAGGTTAGGTTAGGTTAGGTTAGGTTAGGTTAGGTTAGGTTAGGTTAGGTTAGGTTAGGTTAGGTTAGGTTAGGTTAGGTTAGGTTAGGTTAGGTTAGGTTAGGTTAGGTTAGGTTAGGTTAGGTTAGGTTAGGTTAGGTTAGGTTAGGTTAGGTTAGGTTAGGTTAGGTTAGGTTAGGTTAGGTTAGGTTAGGTTAGGTTAGGTTAGGTTAGGTTAGGTTAGGTTAGGTTAGGTTAGGTTAGGTTAGGTTAGGTTAGGTTAGGTTAGGTTAGGTTAGGTTAGGTTAGGTTAGGTTAGGTTAGGTTAGGTTAGGTTAGGTTAGGTTAGGTTAGGTTAGGTTAGGTTAGGTTAGGTTAGGTTAGGTTAGGTTAGGTTAGGTTAGGTTAGGTTAGGTTAGGTTAGGTTAGGTTAGGTTAGGTTAGGTTAGGTTAGGTTAGGTTAGGTTAGGTTAGGTTAGGTTAGGTTAGGTTAGGTTAGGTTAGGTTAGGTTAGGTTAGGTTAGGTTAGGTTAGGTTAGGTTAGGTTAGGTTAGGTTAGGTTAGGTTAGGTTAGGTTAGGTTAGGTTAGGTTAGGTTAGGTTAGGTTAGGTTAGGTTAGGTTAGGTTAGGTTAGGTTAGGTTAGGTTAGGTTAGGTTAGGTTAGGTTAGGTTAGGTTAGGTTAGGTTAGGTTAGGTTAGGTTAGGTTAGGTTAGGTTAGGTTAGGTTAGGTTAGGTTAGGTTAGGTTAGGTTAGGTTAGGTTAGGTTAGGTTAGGTTAGGTTAGGTTAGGAGGTTAGGTTAGGTTAGGTTAGGTTAGGTTAGGTTAGGTTAGGTTAGGTTAGGTTAGGTTAGGTTAGGTTAGGTTAGGTTAGGTTAGGTTAGGTTAGGTTAGGTTAGGTTAGGTTAGGTTAGGTTAGGTTAGGTTAGGTTAGGTTAGGTTAGGTTAGGTTAGGTTAGGTTAGGTTAGGTTAGGTTAGGTTAGGTTAGGTTAGGTTAGGTTAGGTTAGGTTAGGTTAGGTTAGGTTAGGTTAGGTTAGGTTAGGTTAGGTTAGGTTAGGTTAGGTTAGGTTAGGTTAGGTTAGGTTAGGTTAGGTTAGGTTAGGTTAGGTTAGGTTAGGTTAGGTTAGGTTAGGTTAGGTTAGGTTAGGTTAGGTTAGGTTAGGTTAGGTTAGGTTAGGTTAGGTTAGGTTAGGTTAGGTTAGGTTAGGTTAGGTTAGGTTAGGTTAGGTTAGGTTAGGTTAGGTTAGGTTAGGTTAGGTTAGGTTAGGTTAGGTTAGGTTAGGTTAGGTTAGGTTAGGTTAGGTTAGGTTAGGTTAGGTTAGGTTAGGTTAGGTTAGGTTAGGTTAGGTTAGGTTAGGTTAGGTTAGGTTAGGTTAGGTTAGGTTAGGTTAGGTTAGGTTAGGTTAGGTTAGGTTAGGTTAGGTTAGGTTAGGTTAGGTTAGGTTAGGTTAGGTTAGGTTAGGTTAGGTTAGGTTAGGTTAGGTTAGGTTAGGTTAGGTTAGGTTAGGTTAGGTTAGGTTAGGTTAGGTTAGGTTAGGTTAGGTTAGGTTAGGTTAGGTTAGGTTAGGTTAGGTTAGGTTAGGTTAGGTTAGGTTAGGTTAGGTTAGGTTAGGTTAGGTTAGGTTAGGTTAGGTTAGGTTAGGTTAGGTTAGGTTAGGTTAGGTTAGGTTAGGTTAGGTTAGGTTAGGTTAGGTTAGGTTAGGTTAGGTTAGGTTAGGTTAGGTTAGGTTAGGTTAGGTTAGGTTAGGTTAGGTTAGGTTAGGTTAGGTTAGGTTAGGTTAGGTTAGGTTAGGTTAGGTTAGGTTAGGTTAGGTTAGGTTAGGTTAGGTTAGGTTAGGTTAGGTTAGGTTAGGTTAGGTTAGGTTAGGTTAGGTTAGGTTAGGTTAGGTTAGGTTAGGTTAGGTTAGGTTAGGTTTTTTTTTTTTTTTTTTTTTTTTTTTTCCTGTCCGGGTGCTTATCGACCCGGCCCGCGAGCTAAGTCCCTAACGTAATCAGGGCTTTATTGCATAACTTTATTTTCTTAGCTTAATTACATTTACACATTAATCTATTTCTATTGTATATAACATCTAATTTCTTTAACACTGAACTAAAAACTACAAGACTGATATACATATATTACAAATATATGGATTCAGCCTTTATTTATTTAGCTGCTTATTCCTATTTATTACCTTACCACTTATGTTTACACAATATTCTATAAACTTTACATAATTGTTTTTATCTTTCATTATTACACATAAGTTGTCTTTTGTGACACATATCCCACTCTCCTGCTCAAACTCGTACCTCTCCCTACCGAAGATCGGGCACTCTGTAATGACGTGGATGGGTGTCTCGTCTTTGTTTGGGTCACAGGGGCATGATGGGTTATCCCATAACTTGAAGCGATGCAAGTACTGGGAAAACCCACCATGCCCTGTCAATATTTGTGTAAGTACACCTTCGGGTTTTACTTTTCTCACCACTCTAAAGGAGTCGATGGCATTTGGGAAAAAGGCCATTGTGGTTGAGGCGGTTTCACCTGTTTTGTATCTCCGGTTCCATTCGTCCAGAGTGTTCATACGAATATGTTTCTTGACGAATGAAACCGGACATTTGTCATAATGCGGTTTGGACTTTAAACTTAGAGCCGCGTCTTTTGCGAGTTCGTCTGCTCTCTCATTCCCCTCGAGTCCCGCATGTGCTTTGATCCAAAAAAGTTCAACTTTTTTATTCTGAATTTGACATTCTTTAAGCTTTTTTCGGATTTCGACTGCGAGGGGGTTGAGAGAGCAGTTGTTTACTATTACTTGTAACGAGGACCTAGAGTCACTAAATATACCAAAAACAGCTTCTGGCCTTTTAAGTATCTCATCCGTCGCTTTTAATACTGCTAACAATTCGGCCTGGAAAACGGTGCAATAGGACGACAGCTTAAATTTCAGGCATTTGGTTTCGGCAGAATTGCTCCAAAGAGACAATGCTGCCCCAACCCTGCCCTCAATTTTGCTGCCGTCCGTAAAAATCTTGACTGCCTGAGTGCTATGAAGGTTTAGTTGCTCTTCATTTTCCAGGCAAATGAATGTGTTAGCAATATTCTGCGCCGGATGAGGGGTGTCGGCGTATGCGGTTCTTCGCACGATCTCTCTATCTCCAAGTATTGGCTGGGGTACCCCCCTCTTTGCCTCATACAGGGCAGCTGCCTCCTGTATTCTGAGGTCGAGGGGTAGTATCCCAGCCAGCACCAGTGCTGAGTTCAGGGAGACCGTGCGGTAGGCTTTACACAGTTTCTGTGCAAAGCCCCTTTGAACCGCATTCAGCTGCTTTTGTATGCACCACTTTTTCGTTGCCGGAGCCCATGCTGGTGCTGCATACAGAACAATTGGCTCTACAACCGCTGTGTAGATTGCTCGAATGACCTCTGGGTGGAGGCCCCAGCTGATCTTGGCGGCTCTTGATAGATGCTTATATACGCCCAGCGCTTTCCTGCAAGCGTTTGCAGCGTGTGCGTTGAAAGTCAGCTTATCATCTATCAAGAGCCCCAAGAGTTTAATCTCTCTGGTCATCTCTATGGCAACCCCGCCCATGCTCAACCTTGGGGTATCGAACTTGAGTTTGCGGGTTAAGACCATAGCTTTGGTCTTTTGTGGCGCAAATCTTAACTTATTTGTCGTACCCCACTGCTGAACATAAGCGAGGGCGTCATTTGCACGTGCTTGCACTTCTTGAGCTGTGTCTCCGTCGAACAGCAAGATGACGTCATCGGCAAAAGCTTGACAATAATCTCCCCGCAGCTGCAGTCCCCTCAGTAATGGATCCAGAAGGAGGTTCCAGAGGATCGGTCCTCCGATCGACCCTTGGACACAACCTTTTGATGTTTCTCTCTTTGCTTCCTCACCCGCGTACCTGACCCTCACCTTTCGGTTTTCCAGATAGCTATCCAGAACCCTTCGGACATTTATTGGGCACTTCTCTTCTGCCAGTCTTAATCTTATGGCGGGCCACCAGGCATTATCAAAGGCTCCCTCTATGTCCAATGATACAATAGTGATCAGTTTTCTTTGTTTTAACTTCTCTTTTATATTCTTGATCAGGACATAGAGGGAGTCTTCTGTGCTCTTCTGTGGCATAAACCCATATTGTTGGGGACTAAATCGAGGGATGAGATGCCATTTCATTCGCCCTACTATCATTTTTTCCAGGACTTTTCCCATCACTGGCAAAAGGCCGATTGGCCTGTAGGATTTCGGCACGGTGTAGTTTTCTCTACCAGGCTTTCTAAGGATAACAACAATTGCCTCCTTCCAGGACTTTGGGAAGTGTCCCAGTTCCAGGCATTTATTTGCCAGTGATAGGAAAAGGTCAGGGTCCTGTACTATCGCTCGTTTGCAGATGTCTGCCGTAAAACCATCTAATCCTGGAGCTTTCTTGGGATTAAAGCTGTTGACTGAGTAACTTAGTTCTGCAGAGGTAAATGGAGGGTCATGATGTAAATTATCATCCTGTTCATTTACTTGGTCAGCCTTCGCTCTAATTTGCGTGTGCTCTGCATTCTCACCTTCTCTCCTATCTTCTGGGTAGAATGTCTCGGCTAGTAGTTCTACGGACTCCTTTGGGCTTAGGGCACTGCCATCATTATCTGTGAGGGGCAGGTCTTCATGCCTTTTGGCCGTTCTTCCCATAACCCTATAAATTCCTTCCCACATCCCTTCCCTGTCTTGCTTTTGACAGAAGTCTTTCCAGCTCTTGATTTGAGCGGTTTTTGCTTCCTGTTCATAATGTTCTTTTGCTTGCAGGTACTCATCGACGACCTTGGACCTGCGGACTGGCGCTGCACTTCGGACCCTGCGTTTCCTCGTGGCGACCTCCTTCTTCAACTTGGCGAGCTCATCGGACCACCATGGTAAGTTTACTGTATTTTTATGTTTTAATTTCGGTATACTGTTATCGCATGTTTCTGTTACTATATTTATATATGTTTCTATTAATTTCTCTAGTTCTATTTTATTTTGTATGCTATTTACTGCCGCGCTATTTATTTTATTTACTTCCAGCAACTGGGCCATTTTCAAATGAAATTGGTGCCAGTTTGCTTTCTTACTATTATATGTTCTTGTAGTTCTAGCTATGTCAATACCTTTTGATCTAATTTGGTTAATCTTAAATAAAATGGTGTTGTGATCCGATGTAGTCATCCCTTCGTCGATTTTCCAGTCGTCCACGTAGTAAAGCATGTCCGGTGTGCAGACCGTAATGTCCACATAACTGGTATACCGTATACCCCCTCTTATCGTGTCGTAGGTTGGAATGCTGCCTGCGTTGAGTACCTGCATGCTCAGATCATCCAGGGTTCCAGCCATGTCCTCACCTCTACTGTCCAGTACGGGACTCCCCCACCACGCGTTTTTGGCGTTCGAATCGCCTCCCATGATGATCCTCTGACCGAAGTGTTGCTTTATCTCGCTCAGCTGCTGCAGGTATGGTTCGATTGGTGTCGGTCTAGGCTCCAGGTAGAATGAGACCACAACAATTTCCCAGGCACTCGTTCTAATTTTCACCACAACGATGTTGTTGGTGGTGAAGTTTGGGTA
>OX388172.1:7255444-7287675 GCA_947579745.1 Apocheima hispidaria | reverse complement strand
GGTGAAGAGGATCCGGTGGCATCTGCTTCCAAGGACAAACCCGAAACAGTACGGTTTTGTCCCACAAAAGAGTACGGAGGACGCGCTGTATGACCTTATGCAGAAATTGAAAAGAAACATGCACAACAAGGAAATCACAGTTATAGTATCGCTCGATATCGAAGGGGCTTTCGATAGCGCATGGTGGCCTGCTATCAAAAGTCAGCTAATTCTCAAGGAATGCCCCCTTAATCTCCGGAGATTAGTTGACAACTACTTCGAAGGAAGGAGTGTTGTAGTTAGGTACGCAGACAAAACCTGCAGAAAGACTACAAATAAAGGCTGCGTCCAGGGCTCCATAGGCGGTCCAACCTTTTGGAACCTGCTGCTGGACCCGCTATTGGAAGACCTCGACGCGCGAGGCGTATATACACAAGCATTTGCTGACGATGTCGTCATGATGTTCTCCGGGAAATCAGGAACCGAAATACAAGAAATAGCCAACCGCACACTCGCTTATGTGCATGAGTGGGGCATCAAAAATAAACTTAGTTTTGCAGCGCATAAAACTAATGCTATGGTAGTAACCAAAAAGCTTAAATTTGATGCCCCAGTTATGCATATGGGCGGAGTGGCTATACCGCTAGTCGACGAGATAAAGCTGCTAGGCCTTACAATAGACAGAAAGTTGACTTTCAATAAACATGTGTCAAATGTCTGTTGTAAGGCAGCAAACATATATAAGCAGCTCGCAAGGACTGCGAAAATAGAATGGGGCCTGAACCCGGAGATCATCAAGACGATATATGTCGCCGTAATTGAGCCGATCGTTATGTACGCCTCAAGCGCGTGGGCATCGGCTGCTGAAAAAATTATGGTAAGAAAGCAGTTTAACACCATTCAGCGTGGCTTTGCACAGAAGATCTGCAAGTCATATCGAACTGTCTCTCTTAATGCAGCACTCGTACTGACTGGGCTTCTCCCCTTGGATCTTAGGATTCAAGAGGCAGCTCAGCTGTACGAAGCAAAGAGAGGCAAGATGGACTTTGACCACGTTGAATGGCAGTTGGAACAACGCGTCTGCTTCTTGGAAGGACCACACCCAGCTACTCAGGAAGAAATAGAGTACCACTGCCTCAATGACATGCTGCCCGAAACCCTAGACCAGCATCCGCTCCCAGAAGTACAAATCTATACTGACGGGAGCAAACTGGAAGGGAAAGTCGGTGCAGCACTAACATATTGGAACAGAGGAGTAGAGACAAAAACAAAGAAGATGAGACTCGAGTCGTTCTGCACAGTGTTCCAGGCTGAACTCTACGCCCTGTATCAAGCTACCGAGCTAATGCAGAGAGTAAGGCAAAAGGAAGTAGCTGTGCTGAGCGACTCGAGATCTGCACTCCAAATTGTCCAGAACACGGACGCCTTCCATCCACTCGCATTCGCCATAAGGCAGAACATAGCCAACCTTAAGGCAAAGGGATGCCAGACCAAACTCTATTGGGTAAAGGCCCACGTCGGCGTTCCCGGTAACGAAAGGGCTGATGAGCTGGCGAAACAAGCGGCTCTTTACACTAAAACAGCAGCACATTATGGAAAATGCCCAGTATCCCATGTAAAAAATGAGATACGAAAGAAAACGGTTGAGGTCTGGAATCGACGATACCAAAGCGAAGCAGCTGCAGGGGTGACAAAACTTTTTCTGCCTGACGTATCCCAAGCTTTTAGAATTGTGCAAAAGTTCAAACTCACCCCACTCCTTACGCAAGTGATGACAGGACATGGGGGGTTTTCCGAGTACTTATACAACTTTAAGTGCAAAGATAGCCCCTCGTGTATATGTGACCCAAGTAAAAACGAGTCGATACGACACTTACTGCTGGAGTGCCCAAAATATGACGCCGACAGGTACGACCTGGAATCCGCAACTAATTTGAAGCTAACCGAGGCATCACTCTGTGAGCTGATGAGCGGCCAGGACTCCAGGCCGTACCTGTTAGCCTACTGCACGAAAGTGGCCCAAGACGCTATAAACAGGAATAAGACGCGGTGACACTGAGTGTCATCGTGTCGTATTTAACAAATAGCTTTGAAATACACGTGCAACGCTTAATTCAATGGAATTATGAGTATGCACCTGTGATAAATTTTGGTAATAAAAAATTAAACAAGATAAAGTATCAGTGACAAATGAATGAAAATAAATAAATAAGTATAGAAAACAAAACAACAGAATAAATCACTTAAAGAGCAGAATAGTACAGACAAAAGTAATAAAGAAATAAAAAATGAAATGAACATATATCAGTATGATACTGAATATTACGTATTTACATATTGACTTCTTTAAATATTGCGAGAGTGTAAAAATTGAAAATCTTTGTAAATCTAAACAAAACCTAAAAAAGGTCCCTGCAAATCCATCCATCCATCCATCCATCCATCCATCCATCCATCCATCCATCCATCCATCCATCCATCCATCCATCCATCCATCCATCCATCCATCCATCCATCCATCCATCCATCCATCCATCCATCCATCCATCCATCCATCCATCCATCCATCCATCCATCCATCCATCCATCCATCCATCCATCCATCCATCCATCCATCCATCCATCCATCCATCCATCCATCCATCCATCCATCCATCCATCCATCCATCCATCCATCCATCCATCCATCCATCCATCCATCCATCCATCCATCCATCCATCCATCCATCCATCCATCCATCCATCCATCCATCCATCCATCCATCCATCCATCCATCCATCCATCCATCCATCCATCCATCCATCCATCCATCCATCCATCCATCCATCCATCCATCCATCCATCCATCCATCCATCCATCCATCCATCCATCCATCCATCCATCCATCCATCCATCCATCCATCCATCCATCCATCCATCCATCCATCCATCCATCCATCCATCCATCCATCCATCCATCCATCCATCCATCCATCCATCCATCCATCCATCCATCCATCCATCCATCCATCCATCCATCCATCCATCCATCCATCCATCCATCCATCCATCCATCCATCCATCCATCCATCCATCCATCCATCCATCCATCCATCCATCCATCCATCCATCCATCCATCCATCCATCCATCCATCCATCCATCCATCCATCCATCCATCCATCCATCCATCCATCCATCCATCCATCCATCCATCCATCCATCCATCCATCCATCCATCCATCCATCCATCCATCCATCCATCCATCCATCCATCCATCCATCCATCCATCCATCCATCCATCCATCCATCCATCCATCCATCCATCCATCCATCCATCCATCCATCCATCCATCCATCCATCCATCCATCCATCCATCCATCCATCCATCCATCCATCCATCCATCCATCCATCCATCCATCCATCCATCCATCCATCCATCCATCCATCCATCCATCCATCCATCCATCCATCCATCCATCCATCCATCCATCCATCCATCCATCCATCCATCCATCCATCCATCCATCCATCCATCCATCCATCCATCCATCCATCCATCCATCCATCCATCCATCCATCCATCCATCCATCCATCCATCCATCCATCCATCCATCCATCCATCCATCCATCCATCCATCCATCCATCCATCCATCCATCCATCCATCCATCCATCCATCCATCCATCCATCCATCCATCCATCCATCCATCCATCCATCCATCCATCCATCCATCCATCCATCCATCCATCCATCCATCCATCCATCCATCCATCCATCCATCCATCCATCCATCCATCCATCCATCCATCCATCCATCCATCCATCCATCCATCCATCCATCCATCCATCCATCCATCCATCCATCCATCCATCCATCCATCCATCCATCCATCCATCCATCCATCCATCCATCCATCCATCCATCCATCCATCCATCCATCCATCCATCCATCCATCCATCCATCCATCCATCCATCCATCCATCCATCCATCCATCCATCCATCCATCCATCCATCCATCCATCCATCCATCCATCCATCCATCCATCCATCCATCCATCCATCCATCCATCCATCCATCCATCCATCCATCCATCCATCCATCCATCCATCCATCCATCCATCCATCCATCCATCCATCCATCCATCCATCCATCCATCCATCCATCCATCCATCCATCCATCCATCCATCCATCCATCCATCCATCCATCCATCCATCCATCCATCCATCCATCCATCCATCCATCCATCCATCCATCCATCCATCCATCCATCCATCCATCCATCCATCCATCCATCCATCCATCCATCCATCCATCCATCCATCCATCCATCCATCCATCCATCCATCCATCCATCCATCCATCCATCCATCCATCCATCCATCCATCCATCCATCCATCCATCCATCCATCCATCCATCCATCCATCCATCCATCCATCCATCCATCCATCCATCCATCCATCCATCCATCCATCCATCCATCCATCCATCCATCCATCCATCCATCCATCCATCCATCCATCCATCCATCCATCCATCCATCCATCCATCCATCCATCCATCCATCCATCCATCCATCCATCCATCCATCCATCCATCCATCCATCCATCCATCCATCCATCCATCCATCCATCCATCCATCCATCCATCCATCCATCCATCCATCCATCCATCCATCCATCCATCCATCCATCCATCCATCCATCCATCCATCCATCCATCCATCCATCCATCCATCCATCCATCCATCCATCCATCCATCCATCCATCCATCCATCCATCCATCCATCCATCCATCCATCCATCCATCCATCCATCCATCCATCCATCCATCCATCCATCCATCCATCCATCCATCCATCCATCCATCCATCCATCCATCCATCCATCCATCCATCCATCCATCCATCCATCCATCCATCCATCCATCCATCCATCCATCCATCCATCCATCCATCCATCCATCCATCCATCCATCCATCCATCCATCCATCCATCCATCCATCCATCCATCCATCCATCCATCCATCCATCCATCCATCCATCCATCCATCCATCCATCCATCCATCCATCCATCCATCCATCCATCCATCCATCCATCCATCCATCCATCCATCCATCCATCCATCCATCCATCCATCCATCCATCCATCCATCCATCCATCCATCCATCCATCCATCCATCCATCCATCCATCCATCCATCCATCCATCCATCCATCCATCCATCCATCCATCCATCCATCCATCCATCCATCCATCCATCCATCCATCCATCCATCCATCCATCCATCCATCCATCCATCCATCCATCCATCCATCCATCCATCCATCCATCCATCCATCCATCCATCCATCCATCCATCCATCCATCCATCCATCCATCCATCCATCCATCCATCCATCCATCCATCCATCCATCCATCCATCCATCCATCCATCCATCCATCCATCCATCCATCCATCCATCCATCCATCCATCCATCCATCCATCCATCCATCCATCCATCCATCCATCCATCCATCCATCCATCCATCCATCCATCCATCCATCCATCCATCCATCCATCCATCCATCCATCCATCCATCCATCCATCCATCCATCCATCCATCCATCCATCCATCCATCCATCCATCCATCCATCCATCCATCCATCCATCCATCCATCCATCCATCCATCCATCCATCCATCCATCCATCCATCCATCCATCCATCCATCCATCCATCCATCCATCCATCCATCCATCCATCCATCCATCCATCCATCCATCCATCCATCCATCCATCCATCCATCCATCCATCCATCCATCCATCCATCCATCCATCCATCCATCCATCCATCCATCCATCCATCCATCCATCCATCCATCCATCCATCCATCCATCCATCCATCCATCCATCCATCCATCCATCCATCCATCCATCCATCCATCCATCCATCCATCCATCCATCCATCCATCCATCCATCCATCCATCCATCCATCCATCCATCCATCCATCCATCCATCCATCCATCCATCCATCCATCCATCCATCCATCCATCCATCCATCCATCCATCCATCCATCCATCCATCCATCCATCCATCCATCCATCCATCCATCCATCCATCCATCCATCCATCCATCCATCCATCCATCCATCCATCCATCCATCCATCCATCCATCCATCCATCCATCCATCCATCCATCCATCCATCCATCCATCCATCCATCCATCCATCCATCCATCCATCCATCCATCCATCCATCCATCCATCCATCCATCCATCCATCCATCCATCCATCCATCCATCCATCCATCCATCCATCCATCCATCCATCCATCCATCCATCCATCCATCCATCCATCCATCCATCCATCCATCCATCCATCCATCCATCCATCCATCCATCCATCCATCCATCCATCCATCCATCCATCCATCCATCCATCCATCCATCCATCCATCCATCCATCCATCCATCCATCCATCCATCCATCCATCCATCCATCCATCCATCCATCCATCCATCCATCCATCCATCCATCCATCCATCCATCCATCCATCCATCCATCCATCCATCCATCCATCCATCCATCCATCCATCCATCCATCCATCCATCCATCCATCCATCCATCCATCCATCCATCCATCCATCCATCCATCCATCCATCCATCCATCCATCCATCCATCCATCCATCCATCCATCCATCCATCCATCCATCCATCCATCCATCCATCCATCCATCCATCCATCCATCCATCCATCCATCCATCCATCCATCCATCCATCCATCCATCCATCCATCCATCCATCCATCCATCCATCCATCCATCCATCCATCCATCCATCCATCCATCCATCCATCCATCCATCCATCCATCCATCCATCCATCCATCCATCCATCCATCCATCCATCCATCCATCCATCCATCCATCCATCCATCCATCCATCCATCCATCCATCCATCCATCCATCCATCCATCCATCCATCCATCCATCCATCCATCCATCCATCCATCCATCCATCCATCCATCCATCCATCCATCCATCCATCCATCCATCCATCCATCCATCCATCCATCCATCCATCCATCCATCCATCCATCCATCCATCCATCCATCCATCCATCCATCCATCCATCCATCCATCCATCCATCCATCCATCCATCCATCCATCCATCCATCCATCCATCCATCCATCCATCCATCCATCCATCCATCCATCCATCCATCCATCCATCCATCCATCCATCCATCCATCCATCCATCCATCCATCCATCCATCCATCCATCCATCCATCCATCCATCCATCCATCCATCCATCCATCCATCCATCCATCCATCCATCCATCCATCCATCCATCCATCCATCCATCCATCCATCCATCCATCCATCCATCCATCCATCCATCCATCCATCCATCCATCCATCCATCCATCCATCCATCCATCCATCCATCCATCCATCCATCCATCCATCCATCCATCCATCCATCCATCCATCCATCCATCCATCCATCCATCCATCCATCCATCCATCCATCCATCCATCCATCCATCCATCCATCCATCCATCCATCCATCCATCCATCCATCCATCCATCCATCCATCCATCCATCCATCCATCCATCCATCCATCCATCCATCCATCCATCCATCCATCCATCCATCCATCCATCCATCCATCCATCCATCCATCCATCCATCCATCCATCCATCCATCCATCGATCGATCGATCGATGGATCGATCGATCCATCCATCCATCCATCCATCCATCCATCCATCCATCCATCCATCCATCCATCCATCCATCCATCCATCCATCCATCCATCCATCCATCCATCCATCCATCCATCCATCCATCCATCCATCCATCCATCCATCCATCCATCCATCCATCCATCCATCCATCCATCCATCCATCCATCCATCCATCCATCCATCCATCCATCCATCCATCCATCCATCCATCCATCCATCCATCCATCCATCCATCCATCCATCCATCCATCCATCCATCCATCCATCCATCCATCCATCCATCCATCCATCCATCCATCCATCCATCCATCCATCCATCCATCCATCCATCCATCCATCCATCCATCCATCCATCCATCCATCCATCCATCCATCCATCCATCCATCCATCCATCCATCCATCCATCCATCCATCCATCCATCCATCCATCCATCCATCCATCCATCCATCCATCCATCCATCCATCCATCCATCCATCCATCCATCCATCCATCCATCCATCCATCCATCCATCCATCCATCCATCCATCCATCCATCCATCCATCCATCCATCCATCCATCCATCCATCCATCCATCCATCCATCCATCCATCCATCCATCCATCCATCCATCCATCCATCCATCCATCCATCCATCCATCCATCCATCCATCCATCCATCCATCCATCCATCCATCCATCCATCCATCCATCCATCCATCCATCCATCCATCCATCCATCCATCCATCCATCCATCCATCCATCCATCCATCCATCCATCCATCCATCCATCCATCCATCCATCCATCCATCCATCCATCCATCCATCCATCCATCCATCCATCCATCCATCCATCCATCCATCCATCCATCCATCCATCCATCCATCCATCCATCCATCCATCCATCCATCCATCCATCCATCCATCCATCCATCCATCCATCCATCCATCCATCCATCCATCCATCCATCCATCCATCCATCCATCCATCCATCCATCCATCCATCCATCCATCCATCCATCCATCCATCCATCCATCCATCCATCCATCCATCCATCCATCCATCCATCCATCCATCCATCCATCCATCCATCCATCCATCCATCCATCCATCCATCCATCCATCCATCCATCCATCCATCCATCCATCCATCCATCCATCCATCCATCCATCCATCCATCCATCCATCCATCCATCCATCCATCCATCCATCCATCGATCGATGGATCGATCGATCCATCCATCCATCCATCCATCCATCCATCCATCCATCCATCCATCCATCCATCCATCCATCCATCCATCCATCCATCCATCCATCCATCCATCCATCCATCCATCCATCCATCCATCCATCCATCCATCCATCCATCCATCCATCCATCCATCGATCCATCCATCCATCCATCGATCCATCCATCCATCCATCCATCCATCCATCCATCCATCCATCCATCCATCCATCGATCCATCCATCGATCCATCCATCGATCCATCCATCGATCCATCCATCGATCCATCGATCCATCCATCCATCCATCCATCCATCCATCCATCCATCCATCCATCCATCCATCCATCCATCCATCCATCCATCCATCCATCCATCCATCCATCCATCCATCCATCCATCAATAATAATAATCCACTAATTCTGTCAAAATTAAATTACATGGATATGTAGTGTTTGGCTATAGGCCAAAACAAAAAAAAAAAACTGATACGTGTTCAGAATGCATGTGTCCGTTTTTGCTTCGAAATTCCGTTTAGGTCACATGTTACTCCATTTCTCAACCAAATTTTACTTTTGAAAATGACGCACCGCCGTAAGCTTCACTTGGCGTGTCTTATGTTTGGCGTCATTAAGTATAAAACTCTGACGTATCTGTGCGACAAGTTGTCATGGAAGTCGAGTCGCTGCCGCCCTCGACCGTCCCGCCCGCCAGTGCTCGACGCAGCTCATGACACAGCGGCATAGCTCATCCGCTTTCAGAGGTAGTTTCCGCTATGCTGCGTCGAAGTTGGAATAACATTCTCCCGCCAATAAGGAACCTGCAAACTATACACGGTTTTAGACGTAGACTTAAGATGTTTCTTTATTATCATCAAAAGGGCGAGGCGCTTATGAGGAATGATACTAGTGCTATATGATCCAGTTAGAGGTTGTGTCTGCCCACTAAGTGGAATGTGTATCACTGGTTTGATTCTACATAGAAATAAATTATATTGTCAATATAATTATTATTAACGTTGCGTCATAGTAAATATGCCATAACATGCAAGCTTACCTTTCTGCAAATCTGAGATCCAAATTAATGGTAACTATTTTAATTTCACTAGAGGGTACATAATTGTTTTTGTTTTTTGTTTATACTGTGTCGGAACGTAAGGATAGATCCGCATCAGACATTGTTCTATGGCGTGGCGTAGGTATAGCGGGCTAGGAGAATTAGACATCGCACGTACAATGACCATCTTTTATTCCTTGACACTGTGATTTTTACTAGGTACATTACAGTAGATGGCGACCACAGATGAATAGAACTAGATACCTAGTCTAGGACGAGCCTAGCGCGCAACACATAAGTTTTATAAGACTTATATAAGACGCCGCCCCAAACATTGAACCTCAGTTCCGACCAAGTGCCGGAGCTGTGCGTGCGTGCGTGCGGCTTACAAAATAAAACGGTTGTTTTATTTTCCTGACAACCAACAGTAAACAAAAATGACTATCTGTGCAGTGAAATTGTGTGGAAAGTCATCCTCGCACTCAAACTACAAAAAAGACGGAATAACTTTTCATCGGTAAGTAAAATAATTAAGTTTTACAAGACAGCTGAGCTCAGCGTATAATGGACACGTCGTCACTTATCCCTTTTCCTCATTGCGGATATCCCATGCAGTTGTCCCTTTCTGGCGAACGCACGTATAAAGTAGTGTTGTGACTCATTAAACAAAACGCAGACTTGCATTTTCGATGTTCACCATACCGTAAAGGGATTCGAACACTGATGAATTCTAACTAACTAACTAAATAAACTGTACACTCGGGACCTTCTGCTTGGACTAAACTCGACAAGCAACGAAATCACGATAGAATCGACCGGCAGCATCTAGCATGTGCCTGAGACTATGGTGAGACTAGAGAAAATAACTTGTTAAGAGCATGTCGGGCCATGCTTAGTAGGGTTCCGTAGGTGCGAAGGATGTTTGAAGTTTTTATCCGTTACTAGCTTCTGACCGCGGCTTCGCCCACGTTCTTCTGGTAAACAATAATGACGTTTTTGTCAGTAGACTATAGAAGAATTTCAAGGTTATTAGGTGTATGATTCAGTTGTTAATTTCGATTCCCGGCTAAATAGATTTTTAGATGATGAATTGAAGTAACTGAGTTGATTCTGGGTAAACTAACATTATTTTTCGGACCTAACAAAATGCGTGATCTCGAGAAAATGTCACATTTTAGAATAACACATTCCATTAAACGCGCAAAGAAAGCAGGGACCTCGAAAAAAAACATTCGACTTTACAGCTCGATCTCGAAAAATCCGCGAGTGCACGACACTGAGGAAGAATTATTACTTTAATGGTGTTGTGTAGTAATGTTATGTTAGTGAGTTGAGATTAGTCGAGTGAGTGCGATTACTATGGCAGAGCGGAAGTTCGCTATGTAGGTAAGTACCGATTAATAATGTTGCCCTACTGCCACAGCCTACTGCTTACCCCATCACTACGGAACGTACTAACTCGGTACAGTGGTGGGCGTAACCTTGATGATAGCCAATGGGAATTATTTGTCACGCTCCGCGCACCCCGTGCTTTCCTCAAACTGTGGTGACTTTTGATCGGACCAAAACCCGAGTGACGAGGTATCTGGTTCATCTGTGATGGCGACTGATGGCTTTTATAACAATACTAGGCTTGGGGACAAGGTATTCCGCTTAGTCACGAATGCTGCCGCACTCCAACCAAAAGTGAGCTCCTCCGAGCCTCCGAGCGTAGCGTGTCCGCGCGCTCTCACTAGCGCCTCCTCCGGACAGTTTACGAAACATGCTAAGTGCCAATTGGTTGCCAACGACCAATCAGCAAGCAGCGTACGTTACCAGCGTTACACCAGTGATGGCGCCACTTCCATCACTAGTCCACGAAAAACTAGGCTAGGTGGCGCTAAACTAAATAATAAACTCTCTAAAAACTATGCGGCGACATGTCTATGTTTTCTGGTTTAGTTTATTTGATTATTATTTCTTCTTACTGTTATTTGTAAAACTTTGTTTTTTATCTTTTTTCTTTGTGGTATTAAATGCTTGTGCACGCACCGTGCTATACTAGTGCGTGACGTCACCTGCCGGCTCCAACGGAAGACCAGCGCCGGTTGTTCACAGCCGGCATCATGCTGAGGTGGGGCCGGTTTGTGACAAATAAATAACTGTCTATATTGTTTAAATAGAAAGATTTAACTTGTAATAAACGAGGGTGACGAGTGCAGTTCAATGCCTTGCAGGGTTTGAAGTTAAAATTCTGTGTGGCAGCTTAAACAGCACTTTTCCGAGTTAAGGAGATTTCTGTGATACATAAACTTTGATGAGCTATAGTTATATTATACTGCTCACTTGCCTACCCTACTTTACGTAGGAAATTGTCTTCCAAGAAAAAATAACATTTAGTTCTATGTGAAACATACATGAGACAACAGGGAAGTACAAGCAATGCAGTGGATACAACGAAACGATTTTCGTAGAGGACATTTTTTTTTTCATTAAAAGTCAGTTCGTTTCTTAAAAGATACGCAGAAAACAATCCGGCGAAAGTTAATCAAATCCCTTTTCCTCCTCCATCCGAGGATCATTAACACTACGCGAGACGGTAGACTGCGTCCTCGGCTTCTGTCCCACTTCCTCTTGCTCCCGCGTTAACATTATCGGTGGGCCTTTTGCCGCTATGTCCAAGCCGCGAATACTCAACCTCGACATATAACAAGATCATTTTAACAAATCGTGGAGCATCGGGTATAATGTAATCATTAAGATTTGATACACACAATTTCAGACTGTTCTGCTGGTCTACGAACAGTGTCGTCACGCTCTTTCAACTTTGTATTGTATCAGATAATAGACATAACCTTTCCTTCCTTATTAAAATTAACAGTGGTTCACATCGGAAGCATATTAAACATTTGTTGTATCAGATTTGTGTAACTTTATCGATTATTTTACACACTAATTAGTGCATTGTATAATAATTATTCTGATATACTCCGGTGACACATGTAAATATAATTATGCAATGTATATTTTGCATAATTCACAGCGCCTAAGGGAGGAGGAACAGTGGTTGCATGAAGCCTATCCAGAAACCGTACGCATTCACTACCCGCATGCGTTTGGTTCTTCGGGAATTCGGACGTGAACCGAGCCCAAGTTATTTGTATGAAGGCGCATGTGGGTAGTAGTAGGAGGCCCGTTCATCAGAATATTCATCCTTGGGCGTGGACGTGATGCGGTGAAACAAAACGAACAACTACTCTGTTTTGTACTCTCAAATTATTATAATTCTTCGTAACATAAAATAAATGGTCTATCAGTTGTTTAATTGTCTTCTGTTCCAAATTCAAGTCTTATTTGTTGTAAAATCACTGTAATTGGCGCGATGAATAGCGATTCGTCACAGACACGGTGCGCTGGCGGCTCCTCGATCAAAAGTGTGTTTCTTAAGATGGCCGCCCCGTTCCCATAGACGCGACGCTTCGCTAGAGTGGCTCTGACAGTGACAGGCCACTCTTGACGTTCACAAATTTAAAATTGGCGTCGGCGCGCGTTCATGTATAACAAAATTGTAATAAATAGTAATGCAGAAATGATTCGGTCGCTTACCATGCCTTCCATAGTGTTTGCTTGTACTAAATCTTTGCCAGTTGAACGCCATGCAGTCAGCAGTGTTACGGAAACATTTTGTGTTCTCGATTGAAGGCAAATGAGTGCAGAGAAATACCTGCCCACAAAAAAAAAAAAATTAACTTGTAATAAACGAGAGTGACGAGTACAATTCAATGCCGCGCAGGGTTTGAAGTTAAAATTCTGTGTGGCAGCTTAAACAGCACTTTGCCGAGCTAAGGAGATTTCTGTGATACATAACATTGATGAGCGATTGATGAGTTGACCGAGCGAAGCGAGTTCTCAGAGTCTACGGGAACAAATCGGCATGTGTGTGTATATTTGTCCGACGATAACTTGCGTATCGTTGATCTGATCTCTATGAAATTTTTCAGGCAAGTAGTTCATGACAATACAATTTTTAAGTTCGTGTATGAGCATAATCGGTCAAGGGGTTGCAAAGATATAGAGTCGAACGGAACAGAGAACAAATTCGTTTCTTATAAAAAAAAACTAGATGGCGTTGTGGTGCCACTTAAAACGCGGTAGAGAGATTCGCAGACAGAAAGCACCTGTCATCCAGTCGTTGACTAAACAATTCAACCTTAGCGTCGTTATAATACGACACAGTCATGTTACGCCTGACTTATGTTTTGGCGCCACACATTGTGTATTTAGCCAGTGTCAAGTATTGTAATAGTTCTAGTGAAGTCAAATATTTCAAAATTAAAATAAGTCTAACCGCCAAATACTGAAACGTTTGTTAAGTTTGACGACAGATTAAGTCTGTTGATGCCTTTGTCTTTTGCTTAGTGCCAGACAAAGGCAGAATTAGAATTAATCTGTTGTCAAAGTTAACAAGCGTTTTAGTATACGGGGGTAAGTCAAGCAAAGTAAGTCACGGTCAAGTTTAAGTCATGCCCCAGTAAAGTGGTGGAGACTACTAGAGGTTTCTATGGTGTTTTGAAACAACACGAAGAGTCACATTTCACTACATTACGACCAATTAGGTACCAAAAAATTAGCATCATCATCATCATTTACTGTCATAGGACCATGCATTACTTATCTGTTATATGAGTACGCTTTGTTAAATGTCAACTCGATCGAAACTGTTGAAATTGGTCGAAAAATCAATGACAAGTTTTGATTTGGAAGAACAACATATCATTTAGGTATTATGATTTTTGCTACACATTATGAACAGTGTACAATAAGTAGGTAAGTGAAATAAAATCTTATAAAACAGAACGTCGCGAGGTCTCAGTTCGGGGCGAACTACTAGTTATATTATACTGCTCACTTGTCTACCCTACTTTACGTAGGAAATTGTCTTCCAAGAAATAAATAAAATTTAGTTCTTCTATGTGAAACATACATGAGACAACAGGGAAGTACATGCAATGCAGTGGATACAACGAAACGATTTTCGTAGAGGACATTTTAGTTTTCATTAAAAGTCAGTTCGTTTCTTAAAAGATACGCAGAAAACAATCCGGCGCAAGTTAATCAAATCCCTTTTCCTCCTCCATCCGAGGATCATTAACAATACGCGAGACGGTAGACTGCGTCCTCGGCTTCTGTCCCACTTCCTCTTGCTCCCGCGTTAACATTATCGGTTGACCTTTTGCCGCTATGTCCAAGCCGCGAATACTCAACCTTGATATATAACAAGATCATTTTAAAAAATCGTGGAGCATCGGGTATAATGTAATTTTGTAATCATAAAGATCCGATACACACAATTTCAGACTGTTCTGCTGGTCTACGAACAGTGTCGTCACGCTCTTTCAACTTTGTATTGTACCAGATAATAGACATAACCTTTCTTCCTTATTAAAATTAACAGTGGTTCACATCGGAGGCATATTAAACATTTGTTGTATCAGATTACTTGCAATCGAACTTTATCGATCATTTTTACACACTAATTAGTGCATCGTATAATAAATATTCTGATATACTCCGGTGACACATGTTAATATAATCATGCAATGTATATTTTGCATAATTCACAGCGCCTAAGGGAGGAGGAACAGTGGTTGCATGAAGCCTATTCAGAAACCGTACGCATTCACTACCCGCATGCGTTTGGTTCTTCGGGAATTCGGACGTGAACCGAGCCCAAGTTATTTGTATGAAGGCGCATATAGGTAGTAGTAGGAGGCCCGTTCATCAGAATATTCATCCTTGGGCGTGGACGTGTATGTATAACAAAATTGTAATAAATAGTAATGCAGAAATGATTCGGTCGCTTACCATGCCTTCCATAGTGTTTGCTTGTACCAAATCTTTGCCAGTTGAACGCCATGCAGTCAGCAGTGTTACGGAAACATTTTGTGTTCTCGATTGAAGGCAAATGAGTGCAGAAAAATACCTGCCCACAAAAAAAAAAAAAAATTAACTTGTAATAAACGAGAGTGACGATTGCAATTCAATGCCGCGCAGGGTTTGAAGTTAAAATTCTGTGTGGCAGCTTAAACAGCACTTTGCCGAGCTAAGGAGATTTCTGTGATACATAACATTGATGAGCGATTGATGAGTTGACCGAGCGAAGCGAGTTCTCAGAGTCTACGGGAACAAATCGGCATGTGTATGTATATTTGTATGTTTGCGTGTATATTTGTCCGACGATAACTTGCGTACCGTTGATCTGATCTCTATGAAATTTTTCAGGCAAGTAGTTCATGACAATACAATTTTCAAGTTCGTGTATGAGCATAATCGGTCAAGGGGTTGCAAAGATATAGAGTCGAACGGAACAGAGAACAAATTCGTTTCTTATAAAAAAAAACTAGATGGCGTTGTGGTGCCACTTAAAACGCGGTAGAGAGATTCGCAGACAGAAAGCACCTGTCATCCAGTCGTTGACTAAACAATTCAACCTTAGCGTCGTTATAATACGACACAGTCATGTTACGCCTGACTTATGTTTTGGGCGCCACACATTGTGTATTTAGCCAGTGTCAAGTATTGTAATAGTTCTAGTGAAGTCAAATATTTCAAAATTAAAATAAGTCTAACCGCCAAATACTGAAACGTTTGTTAAGTTTGACGACAGATTAAGTCTGTTGATGCCTTTGTCTTTTGCTTAGTGCCAGACAAAGGCAGAATTAGAATTAATCTGTTGTCAAAGTTAACAAGCGTTTTAGTATACGGGGGTAAGTCAAGCAAAGTAAGTCACGGTCAAGTTTAAGTCATGCCCCAGTAAAGTGGTGGAGACTACTAGAGGTTTCTATGGTGTTTTGAAACAACACGAAGAGTCACATTTCACTACATTACGACCAATTAGGTACCAAAAAATTTGCATCATCATCATCATTATTTACTGTCATAGGACCATGCATTACTTATTTGTTATATGAGTACGCTTTGTTAAATGTCAACTCGATCGAAACTGTTGAAATTGGTCGAAAAATCAATGACAAGTTTTGATTTGGAAGAACAACATATCATTTAGGTATTATGATTTTTGCTACACATTATGAACAGTGTACAATAAGTAGGTAAGTGAAATAAAATCTTATAAAACAGAACGTCGCGAGGTCTCAGTTCGGGGCGAACTTCTAGTTATATTATACTGCTCACTTGCCTACCCTACTCTTTACGTAGGAAATTGTCTTCCAAGAAAAAAATAACATTTAGTTCTTCTATGTGAAACATACATGAGACAACAGGGAAGTACAAGCAATGCAGTGGATACAACGAAACGATTTTCGTAGAGGACATTTTAGTTTTCATTAAAAGTCAGTTCGTTTCTTAAAAGATACGCAGAAAACAATCCGGCGCAAGTTAATCAAATCCCTTTTCCTCCTCCATCCGAGGATCATTAACAATACGCGAGACGGTAGACTGCGTCCTCGGCTTCTGTCCCACTTCCTCTTGCTCCCGCGTTAACATTATCGGTTGACCTTTTGCCGCTATGTCCAAGCCGCGAATACTCAACCTTTATATATAACAAGATCATTTTAAAAAATCGTGGAGCATCGGGTATAATGTAATTTTGTAATCATAAAGATCCGATACACACAATTTCAGACTGTTCTGCTGGTCTACGAACAGTGTCGTCGTCACGCTCTTTCAACTTTGTATTGTACCAGATAATAGACATAACCTTTCTTCCTTATTAAAATTAACAGTGGTTCACATCGGAGGCATATTAAACATTTGTTGTACCAGATTACTTGCAATCGAACTTTATCGATCATTTTACACACTAATTAGTGCATCGTATAAGAATTATTCTGATATACTCCGGTGACACATGTTAATATAATCATGCAATGTATATTTTGCATAATTCACAGCGCCTAAGGGAGGAGGAACAGTGGTTGCATGAAGCCTATCCAGAAACCGTACGCATTCACTACCCGCATGCGTTTGGTTCTTCGGGAATTCGGACGTGAACCGAGCCCAAGTTATTTGTATGAAGGCGCATATAGGTAGTAGTAGGAGGCCCGTTCATCAGAATATTCATCCTTGGGCGTGGACGTGTATGTATAACAAAATTGTAATAAATAGTAATGCAGAAATGATTCGGTCGCTTACCATGCCTTCCATAGTGTTTGCTTGTACCAAATCTTTGCCAGTTGAACGCCATGCAGTCAGCAGTGTTACGGAAACATTTTGTGTTCTCGATTGAAGGCAAATGAGTGCAGAAAAATACCTGCCCACAAAAAAAAAAAAAATTAACTTGTAATAAACGAGAGTGACGATTGCAATTCAATGCCGCGCAGGGTTTGAAGTTAAAATTCTGTGTGGCAGCTTAAACAGCACTTTGCCGAGCTAAGGAGATTTCTGTGATACATAACATTGATGAGCGATTGATGAGTTGACCGAGCGAAGCGAGTTCTCAGAGTCTACGGGAACAAATCGGCATGTGTGTGTATATTTGTCCGACGATAACTTGCGTATCGTTGATCTGATCTCTATGAAATTTTTCAGGCAAGTAGTTCATGACAATACAATTTTTAAGTTCGTGTATGAGCATAATCGGTCAAGGGGTTGCAAAGATATAGAGTCGAACGGAACAGAGAACAAATTCGTTTCTTATAAAAAAAAACTAGATGGCGTTGTGGTGCCACTTAAAACGCGGTAGAGAGATTCGCAGACAGAAAGCACCTGTCATCCAGTCGTTGACTAAACAATTCAACCTTAGCGTCGTTATAATACGACACAGTCATGTTACGCCTGACTTATGTTTTGGCGCCACACATTGTGTATTTAGCCAGTGTCAAGTATTGTAATAGTTCTAGTGAAGTCAAATATTTCAAAATTAAAATAAGTCTAACCGCCAAATACTGAAACGTTTGTTAAGTTTGACGACAGATTAAGTCTGTTGATGCCTTTGTCTTTTGCTTAGTGCCAGACAAAGGCAGAATTAGAATTAATCTGTTGTCAAAGTTAACAAGCGTTTTAGTATACGGGGGTAAGTCAAGCAAAGTAAGTCACGGTCAAGTTTAAGTCATGCCCCAGTAAAGTGGTGGAGACTACTAGAGGTTTCTATGGTGTTTTGAAACAACACGAAGAGTCACATTTCACTACATTACGACCAATTAGGTACCAAAAAATTTGCATCATCATCATCATTATTTACTGTCATAGGACCATGCATTACTTATTTGTTATATGAGTACGCTTTGTTAAATGTCAACTCGATCGAAACTGTTGAAATTGGTCGAAAAATCAATGACAAGTTTTGATTTGGAAGAACAACATATCATTTAGGTATTATGATTTTTGCTACACATTATGAACAGTGTACAATAAGTAGGTAAGTGAAATAAAATCTTATAAAACAGAACGTCGCGAGGTCTCAGTTCGGGGCGAACTTCTAGTTATATTATACTGCTCACTTGCCTACCCTACTCTTTACGTAGGAAATTGTCTTCCAAGAAAAAAATAACATTTAGTTCTTCTATGTGAAACATACATGAGACAACAGGGAAGTACAAGCAATGCAGTGGATACAACGAAACGATTTTCGTAGAGGACATTTTAGTTTTCATTAAAAGTCAGTTCGTTTCTTAAAAGATACGCAGAAAACAATCCGGCGCAAGTTAATCAAATCCCTTTTCCTCCTCCATCCGAGGATCATTAACAATACGCGAGACGGTAGACTGCGTCCTCGGCTTCTGTCCCACTTCCTCTTGCTCCCGCGTTAACATTATCGGTTGACCTTTTGCCGCTATGTCCAAGCCGCGAATACTCAACCTTTATATATAACAAGATCATTTTAAAAAATCGTGGAGCATCGGGTATAATGTAATTTTGTAATCATAAAGATCCGATACACACAATTTCAGACTGTTCTGCTGGTCTACGAACAGTGTCGTCGTCACGCTCTTTCAACTTTGTATTGTACCAGATAATAGACATAACCTTTCTTCCTTATTAAAATTAACAGTGGTTCACATCGGAGGCATATTAAACATTTGTTGTACCAGATTACTTGCAATCGAACTTTATCGATCATTTTACACACTAATTAGTGCATCGTATAAGAATTATTCTGATATACTCCGGTGACACATGTTAATATAATCATGCAATGTATATTTTGCATAATTCACAGCGCCTAAGGGAGGAGGAACAGTGGTTGCATGAAGCCTATCCAGAAACCGTACGCATTCACTACCCGCATGCGTTTGGTTCTTCGGGAATTCGGACGTGAACCGAGCCCAAGTTATTTGTATGAAGGCGCATATAGGTAGTAGTAGGAGGCCCGTTCATCAGAATATTCATCCTTGGGCGTGGACGTGTATGTATAACAAAATTGTAATAAATAGTAATGCAGAAATGATTCGGTCGCTTACCATGCCTTCCATAGTGTTTGCTTGTACCAAATCTTTGCCAGTTGAACGCCATGCAGTCAGCAGTGTTACGGAAACATTTTGTGTTCTCGATTGAAGGCAAATGAGTGCAGAAAAATACCTGCCCACAAAAAAAAAAAAAATTAACTTGTAATAAACGAGAGTGACGATTGCAATTCAATGCCGCGCAGGGTTTGAAGTTAAAATTCTGTGTGGCAGCTTAAACAGCACTTTGCCGAGCTAAGGAGATTTCTGTGATACATAACATTGATGAGCGATTGATGAGTTGACCGAGCGAAGCGAGTTCTCAGAGTCTACGGGAACAAATCGGCATGTGTATGTATATTTGTATGTTTGCGTGTATATTTGTCCGACGATAACTTGCGTACTGTTGATCTGATCTCTGTGAAATTTTTCAGGCAAGTAGTTCATGACAATACAATTTTCAAGTTCGTGTATGAGCATAATCGGTCAAGGGGTTGCAAAGATATAGAGTCGAACGGAACAGAGAACAAATTCGTTTCTTATAAAAAAAAAATAGATGGCGTTGCGGTGCCACTTAAAACGCGGTAGAGAGATTCTCAGACAGAAAGCACCTGTCATCCAGTCGTTGACTAAACAATTCAACCTTAGCGTCGTTATAATACGACACAAACATGTTACGCCTGACTTATGTTTTGGCGCCACACATTGTGTATTTAGCCAGTGTCAAGTATTGTAATAGTTCTAGTGAAGTCAAATATTTCAAAATTGAAATAAGTCTAACCGCCAAATACTGAAACGTTTGTTAAGTTTGCTTAGTGCCAGACAAAGGCAGAATTAGAATTAATCTGTTGTCAAAGTTAACAAGCGTTTTAGTATACGGGGGTAAGTCAAGCAAAGTAAGTCACGGTCAAGTTTAAGTCATGCCCCAGTAAAGTGGTGGAGACTACTAGAGGTTTCTATGGTGTTTTGAAACAACACGAAGAGTCACATTTCACTACATTACGACCAATTAGGTACCAAAAAATTTGCATCATCATCATCATTATTTACTGTCATAGGACCATGCATTACTTATTTGTTATATGAGTACGCTTTGTTAAATGTCAACTCGATCGAAACTGTTGAAATTGGTCGAAAAATCAATGACAAGTTTTGATTTGGAAGAACAACATATCATTTAGGTATTATGATTTTTGCTACACATTATGAACAGTGTACAATAAGTAGGTAAGTGAAATAAAATCTTATAAAACAGAACGTCGCGAGGTCTCAGTTCGGGGCGAACTACTAGTTATATTATACTGCTCACTTGTCTACCCTACTTTACGTAGGAAATTGTCTTCCAAGAAAAAAATAAAATTTAGTTCTTCTATGTGAAACATACATGAGACAACAAGCAGTGCGTTCGGATAGCCCAAAACGAACGCTACAGTCACCAGCGGTGACGTCAAACAAATGTCACAGCGACAGCACTAGACAGCTCGCAATTGTGTTGTTTTGTTTGTTTGATTCTCATATTTTGGTTTTAATTGTTTGTAGTAATTCCGCCGAAGAAATTCGCCCACAAACTAATTAGAAGAACAACTGATCCCGCCGAGAAACTAAAGAATTATTACAGTCGCGCGCAAACAAAACACCAAAATACCGTGAAAAACAAACGTCAAAATCTTAATGTCAAAAAACGAACACAACGATCCCATGTCGCGAGGTGGGTCAAAAGTGGCAGATTACGATGGCATTTTTAGCTGTTTTCGACCTATCCGAACGGTGAGCGAAAACAACTTTTCACACATTCCCAAAACGAACGCTACATGCGATAATTTTTGGCGTTTGTAACAGTTATTTTTGACACCAAGGAGCTATCCGAACGCACCGAAGGAAGTACATGCAATGCAGTGGATACAACGATTTTCGTAGAGGACATTTTTTTTTATTTAAAGTCAGTTCGTTTCTTAAAAAGGTACGCAGAAACAGGTTGATCAAATCCCTTTTCCTCCTCCATCCGAGGATCATTAACACTACGCGAGACGGTAGACTGCGTCCTCATCTTCTGTCCCACTTCCTCTTGCTCCCGCGTTAACATTATCAGTTGGCCTTTTGCCGCTATATCCAAACCGCGATTACTCAACCTTGATATACAACAAGATCATTTTAACAAATCGTGGAGCATCGGGTATAATGTAATTTTGTAATCATAAAGATTTGATACACACAATTTCAGAGTGTTCTACTGGTCTACGAACAGTGTCGTCGTGCTCTCTCAACTTCGTATTGTACCAGATAATAGAGAGTTTTAACTAACAATAAAACTTACCTATTATTTTTCCAACGATATCCGGAATCCATGTTGAGTGTCTTTTCACGGTTTCCGTGTCTAGCTGGCTCCTCCCTTCGACTTCAGGCGCCACCGTCGCATGATTTTGGCGGGCATCATGGCGGCACCAGAAGTGTGCCGTGCGATTTCTAGCCCATTATAATTACTCAACGATGTAGTTACCAGGGAGACATTACCTGGATTCCGGATATCGTTGGAAAAATAATAGGTAAGTTTTATTGTTAGTTAAAACTCTCTATTATTTGTTCCGTGCTGATATCCGGAATCCATGTTGAGTGATGTGTTTGTTATCTCCTGGTAGCCAAAATAATTATAAGGTATGATGAAGACGCTATAATATGTGGATGTTATTATACAATAAAAACGATTCAATTCAAAAGTAATAATTACTACTTATTATAACATTATCATTGAAAATTAATATACTCCTAGAAATTATTGCAGTCTATATAAACTAAAAGGTACTACCGCACTGGGTCAAGTAATTTGATAAGGAAAGAGTTTAACAAGTAAGAAAGAAAGAAAATAATTTTATTTTGCAACAACATTAACATTAAATAAATTGAAGGGTAAGCAGGTGCAATATCAAATAACTATAGCTGTCAATGTCATGTGTCACAAAAATGGCCTCCACTCAGCATAATGCTGTTTAGGAAACAGCGCTGATCTTCCGTCGAAGCCGTTCGGTAAAGTCATGAAAGGCTCAAAAACAGTATATGTCCAAACACATTAACTTAAACAGTTACAAACAATTACATTACAATATTTAAAAAAAAAGTCCAACCTAGTCATAACCAATTTTCTTGGAAGAATATAAAAGTTATAAATAAATATGTAATCCAAAATAAGATAACCAAAAATAAAAATAAAACATAAATCAAGAAAGAAGAATGAAGGTAAGCTACCTTATTGCATACATAAAAGAGGTACATAACAACTATTTAAATAGCACTAGTGTCATATGTCAAATTTTCCTGCTGCTTTTGATGAATAAGCAAAAAATTTCTTAGCTTAAATCCAAAGACATAAAAGGGTAGACACCTAATCAGCAAATCAAACTATCTTGAAATAAAGTACACCAGATTGACGTACCTGTCAAATCAAATTAAGAGCTCCATACAGTTGTCATTCTCATCTCATACTGATAAAATCTCATAATAATGAGACAAAAAATGGTAAACTATACAAAAATATCATGCCAAAATTACAAGGATTCACAGGAATCAAAGAACACCACTGCCACATCCATCTTTAAGTCCTGAAATATACTTTAATAGGATATAAAATTATTGAATAATGTAAACAGAATAGTCGCTATGACAACGTTTAGGGATGTCAATCGAATTTCGGTTAGTCCAAAAATCGATTATTAAATGAAAAATATTTTTTTGATATATCATGATTGAGGATTGTTTCTTGTACTGTAAAGAAGACCGGCAACGGTCATTGACGCAGCCCTTTGATAATTTTATTCGTCGATTAGCAATTGACAATCACTTCAATCGGATTAAAACACGATTAATTGGCTGCATCATCATTATCAGCCAAATAAGACATCCACTGCTGGACAAAGGCATCCCCTTAGAAAGGTACGATCAAACACGTAAATATTGAGAATGCTCCATCGCCTCTAGTTTTTTTTTTAAGAGTCTGAACGATAAGGAATTCACGTGGAATTTATTTGACTATATACTTGATCCAAAAATAATCAACGGCTTAATCGAAGTTCGTTTTTTTTTGTCCGATTGAAGAATCTAATACGAGATAGGTTCGAATCGGTTCGTATACGATTTTTTTCTGCAAGAATTGATATCCCTAAGACAAAATGAACTGTAGTATTGCCAGATATTTTTGTAATTTCCCAACTTTGTTTAGGTTTCCTAGAGACTCAGATATATGTAGCTGAGTAGTAGTCGGCGCATAATTATCAACAACAAATAGAAATGTTTCACCAATCCCTATCCAACAACTTAACTTAAAACCCTACGGAAGCCTAAAATGAGCGTGTCACGATATGACACAATTGTATTGCAATTTTATTAGAAATAAAATTTTGTACCTTCCTAAGAATGTAAGAATGTAAATTTGTCTAGTGTGGTTGTGGGTTTTTGGGTCTGCAAGTAGTCTGCAAATTCTCTTAGGTTTTCACCGTCACATGCGTGTTACTTGAGGTTGCAGAATAGTCAGGCAGTTTCAAAAAAAATAAATCCGCTAATAAGCGAAAGTTGCGTATGCGTTTATTTGCAAATTTAGAGGATTCCATTTCCATCGTAATAAATTGAAAATAAAAACTTAACATTATTTAACTTAACAATAATGTGGATGATAAAAAAAAAAGTATAAGAGCCTATTTAAGAACCACTGTGATACAACCTAAATAACTCCAATCAAAATTTATTTACCCGACCAAATAGGGTAATCACTTTTTAATGGAAAGCCTCAAATGTCATGACAAAAAAGACTGTCAGAAATTATAAGCCATTTCAAAATCGTGTTTGTATGGAGACTATCCTTCTGGACCTTATTTATAAGGAGAATTCTGTGCTTAAATCTAAAACCTTGTAAACTTTGTAGGTTCCTAATCGGCGGCGGTATATTGTTCCAACATCTGGTAGCAGCATATCGAAAGCTACCTCTGAAAGCGGCCGAGCAGTGCCGTTGTGTGGCAAGCTGCGGCGTGCATTGCTGCGAACTTCGGGATCTCGCTGTACGCATCCAGGCCAACTTCTCAAATAAGTACAGTGGTGCTTCATGTTTTAGGACGCCGAAAAGTAGACAAGCAACGTGCAATTTACGTCGATGTGTCATCTTTAACAGAGTGTTTTTATTAAGGTACGGACTCACATGAGCCCTTAACGGAATGTTCAAACAAAAGCGAGCACAAGCATTTTTTTGACTAAGAAACGCGGACTATATACGATATCCATATAGTTTAGGTTAGACAAAACAAGTGACTCCACTAGTCTGATTCGCAAGTCTTCTTTTAAATATGGACGCATTTTATATTAAACTTTTAACTTATAAAAACAATTTTGAACAGAATTAGCTACATGCTTTTCAAACCGAAGATCACAATCCATTTGTAAGCCCAGCAGGGGGTGTACCGTGAGCTCTTATTGCGGTTCAGAATAGGCTCTAAACTGAATCGTTAGTCAAATTTGTACCGTGAGGTCTGTTATTCGATTCAGTTTAGGTTGCCGCCATATTTGACCGGTGACAACCTAAACATCATCGCTAAGCGTGTTTTCGTTCATTTAATTGGTACCGTGACCTCTTAGTTGAATCGATAATTGTCTCGCTGAATTGTCAAATTAGCGATTCAGTATAAGTTACTATTTCAAAACCTTTTTTCGACCGATTTATCATTTGGATCTTCTTAGTCGTTTGTGGATTGTAAATATTGTTAATAAAGTGGTGTCCTCCGCCGTAATACTCAATTATCGTGTAAATAAAAACTATTGAGAAGTAAGTAAGCGCTCACTTTACAATGTAATGGTTACTTTATTGATAGTAACTACTACAAACAATCGCACTAAAACTAAAACGGTTACATATAATAATTATCCCGCTAATCTTACTTTGGGCAATACGATACTTTGATTATATTTTTTTTTCTCTTATATTTTAGCTCCACACGTTCGTGTATTTAGCCAGTGTCAAGTGATGTCAAATATTTCACAATTAAAACAAGTCTCAGTCATAGTCTAACCCCCGAATACTGAAACGTTTGTTAACTTTGACGACAGATTAAGTCTGTTGCTGCCTTTGTCATTTGCTTAGTGCCATACAAAGGCAGCATTAGAATTAAACTGTGGTCAAAGTTAACAAGCGTTTGAGTATTCGGGGGTTAGTCAAGCAAAGTAAGTCACGATCAAGCCCGGGTCATGTCCCAGTAAAGTGGTGGAGACTTTACTAGATGTTTCTATGGAGTTTTGGAAAGAACACGAAGAGTCACGTTTCACAATATTATACTATTCATCAACACTCGTGTACATTCCTGAATACTTAATGACTTTGGACGATGACTGAGACTTGTTTTCATTATGATATAATAATCACTTGAAATATTTAACTAAAACCTCACAGTTGCCAAAGGGCTAAATACACTAAGGTAACGACCCCAATGTTGGACACTTTAAGGACAACATATCGTGTTTTATCAAAATTTCTCGTCATGTAATTGACCGAGCGAAGCGAAGGTCTCAGAGTTTACTGGGACAAATCGGCATTTGTATGTATGTTTGTGTGTATATTTGTCCGATGATAACTTGCGAGCCGTTAATCCGATTTTCATGAAATTTTGTAGGAAAGTAGTTAATTTCAATACAATTTTTAAGTTCGAATATGAGCTAGTAGTTCGCGGCGAACTGAGACCTCGCGACCTCTATATCTTCACAACCGCTCGACCACTAATAATATCAGGAAATTCACTAATATTATCAGGAAATATATGGAATTAGTTAAAGTCTTGTGTTTGTTATAAATATTACCTAATATTTACGTCAATCAAATAAACTTACTTAAAATTGTCAAAAGAAAAACATATTTTTTTTCACCATTGATGGACACGAAAAATTTAGTCACGGACACCCAATTATGAACAAGGCCTAGTTATGGACTACCATTTTTGAAGTCCCAATGTTCGACCCCCAGTAATGGACATATTTGTAATTAGTTATACGTAAAGAAAACAAAGTATTTATGTCTCTTTTTTATTTTATTTAGAAGTTATAGGTTTAGTAGAAATTATTATATATATAAATATATTTTATGCAGGCAATGATTACAAATTACACTTATGTATTTTTCATAAATCAAGTGCCTAATAGAAAAGTTTACGCTTCCTTAAAATATAATAAAGTCTCAGTTATCACAAAAGTTGGTATTTAGGAGGTCAAAATATGAGTAAACGTTTTATCATCATCATCAGCCGGACGATGTCCACTGCTGAACAAAGGCCTCCCCCTCTTAGACTGCCACACCAGCCGACAACTTGCCACTTGCATCCCGCAACTTTCACAATGTCGTCGGACCACCTAGCTGCCTGCGCTGCGTCTTCCAGTTCGCTTTAATAAGCTTTTTTTTTAATGAAGCAATCATTAATGTTTATGACTAGATTAAAAGAAACTCCTATTAATGCACACCTATGTCCATTATCCAGAAATTGCAATATAAATTAACAGGAAAGAAAGCTCATTTAGAAAATGAAATTAAACTATAACTCTGAATAAATATTAGTTTCGACATTATCCGTAATGGGAAAACAAGTAAAATAAAATCCAATAATGGTCACCGACTCAAATATGCATAATTTGAAACACAGACTTTAATCCAACACCACAAAAATCTTTCAAATATACCAACGATAACATGAAATAATGCATTTTTTCATTTAAGCATACCAAATACTAGCACATTAAAACATTTTGCAGTTACTGTCTTAGCGATTGATGCAAGAAAAAAGGATTTTTAACGAAAGCACCGCTCGAGCACACAATCATATTCGCTATTTGCAAACAAAATGGCCGAATGAATTAAAATCTCATATAACGGAAGTCAAATAGTTGTAGTTTAAGGTCAATTGCTGACAGAGCGCGAAATTTAAATTTTTATCCTAATTTTTGTACTTTGATTGTTTTTCTGTCCATTACTGGGGGGTCGCCCACCACTGGGGTCGTTACCTTATGAATACCTTAAAGAAAAAACCTCAATGTCAAATATATTTCAATTTAGATGAATGCGTTCAGAAACTTGTAAATCGTTGTTTCTCACAATTCGGATTGATATTATTTCTTAGAAATTAAAATTATTCAAGGACAAAGCACAATAAATATTGCATGATTGCATTAGTTTTGTACTTTGTTATAAAATTCATCATGAGTTCTCTTATAACACGCTGATACTACAGCTAATCACAAAAAACGCTACTTTCCGGAAAGAGCTAACACCTTTGAATTTCAGAACGCATTTTTTTACGAGAGCCAGAAATACGTTTGTATAGCGCTGTCTTTGTCTAATTTTAGCGTTTCATTACTGGAGCCAGAGACAATTTTCGTTCATTCTTTCGAGAGGTAGCGATTCAAATGCGATCGTGTTTAATTGAGCTCACGGTACGAAAACTAGCGAGTCAGTTTAGGTACTTAAACTGGACTGCATCGCAACTGGCCCGCAAGTTAAAAGTTGACGGTACGCCCCCGCAAAATGTACACGCGTTCAATGGGTTCTTCCATAAGTGTTATACTAACCGTTGGTTTTATATTAGAAACCTGATGCTTACTGCCAAAAATGAGATATTTTGTTTTAGTAGATTTTAGAATAAGGGAGTTATTTTTAGACCAATTCGCTATACTACGTAAATCTTCATTTAGCTTTATGATAGCGTCGTCAATCTCAGATGGTCTGCACGAGATATATACCTGAGTATCGTCTGCTTAAAAATGATATTTGCAATGCCTGATGTGCGTTTTTATATCTGCAGTGTATAAAGGAAATAACACCGGACCAAATATAGACCCTTGAGGCACACCCCCAGTAACCGCTGCAAGGTCAGACAGTAAAGAAGACCCATCACTACGATTAATCCTAACATATTGGTATCGATCACTAAGGTAGCTATTAAACCCCAGTAAAGCCTCTCTGTCGAAACCGTAGACAGAGAGTTTACGGTCTGTAAAACCGTAAACTGACTATTAATTGACCATTTTATTTTTTTATATTTATATTTTTGACTATTAATTGAGTCAAACGCCCTAGAAAAATCAAGTAAGACTAATATTGTACACATCCCCTCGTCCTGAGCACAAAGTATATTGTCAGTAACATTGACCAAGGCCGTTACTGTGCTCCGTCCCCTTCTAAAACCAGACTGCACATCTGGAAGAATATGTTTTTTTTTCAAGATACTCGGTCAACTGCATGCATACTGCTTTTTCCATAACTTTTGATAAACATAGTAAAATGCTGATCGGTCGAAGATCTTTTAAACTGGCTAAATTTGAAGTTTTAGGCAAGGGACGTACAATGGCAATCTTCCAAACATCAGGGCAAGTGGACGTAGAGATGGACTTGTTTATTAATTCCTTTATTATATCCAATGTATTAGGAAAAGTTTGAATAAGCATACTTAAATTAATATTGTCATAACCTTCAGCGTTAGATTTCAAACTAAATATAATTTTAGTCAATCTATCTGTGCTTACCGGTTCGATATGAAATATAGCATCACAATATTTGTGGTACTCAAAGTAAATGTAAAAAGTAAAGTAAATGCTAACATTAGTTAAACCAGGTATATTCAAAAAGTGGGTATTCAAAACGTTCGAATTATAAAATTGAGATGGTAGTTCAACACTTTTCTTTGGTAATAAAGTGTTCTTAAGATTCTTCCATAATAATTTTGGATTGCCAATTTTGTTGTTTATATTCTGTTTGAAGTACGCTGCTTCTTCGTGAAATAATGCTTTATTTTGTACCGGGTTAGTCGTACACAGCCCCTTAGCTTCTATCCTACCTAATATGATAATAAAATGAAACTAAGGTTTGACCATAAGTACAACCAGATTTTAATCAGCAAAAAGTGAATCTACGTTACAAATAATAAACAGAGGTTAAAATTAAAATAGAATAAAAGAAATGAATTTACCAAACTAGGTCAGAAGGAGGGCACATGAATTTATAGGGTCGTGGTTGATCGACCTGAAGATCAGTTTCTGCTTTCACTTCGTAGCACTGTACTTCCCTATGTCGAAAAGCGGCCGAAGGTGGTAGACGGCCTCAGGGTGCTGGAGCAGAGCTAAGTAAGCAGCCAGGCACAAGGGAGGTTGGTAGACCTCGGCACTATTGCGCAGCGAGGTCGGTTGCGGTTCCCGACACGGGTCAAATTACCCAGTGTCGAAACGGAATTCCCAATCCGTGAGGCAAATGTGATCGTAAAACCTGGGAACAAAACCAAGCTGATAGAACATGGTTCCTCAACCTCCGTTCTGAGACATGCTCTTCCGACATGCTCTTAACAAGTTATTTTCTCTAGTCTCACCATAGTCTCAGGCACATGCTAGATGCTGCCGGTCGATTCTATCGTGATTTCGTTGCTTGTCGAGTTTAGTCCAAGCAGAAGGTCCCGAGTGTACAGTTTATTTAGTTAGTTAGTTAGAATTCATCAGTGTTCGAATCCCTTTACGGTATGGTGAACATCGAAAATGCAAGTCTGCGTTTTGTTTAATGAGTCACAACACTACTTTATACGTACGTTCGCCAGAAAGGGACAACTGCATGGGATATCCGCAATGAGGAAAAGGGATAAGTGACGACGTGTCCATTATACGCTGAGCTCAGCTGTCTTGTAAAACTTAATTATTTTACTTACCGATGAAAAGTTATTCCGTCTTTTTTGTAGTTTGAGTGCGCGGATGACTTTCCACACAACTTCACTGCACAGATAGTCATTTTTGTTTACTGTTGGTTGTCAGGAAAATAAAACAACCGTTTTATTTTGTAAGCCGCACGCACGCACGCACAGCTCCGGCACTTGGTCGGAACTGAGGTTCAATGTTTGGGGCGGCGTCTTATATAAGTCTTATAAAACTTATGTGTTGCGCGCTAGGCTCGTCCTAGACTAGGTATCTAGTTCTATTCATCTGTGATTACACAGTACGACGGATAATAGCAAATCATGATAGTTTGTGTTTTATGTGTCATTCAAAACTCACCCTATATCGGGAAATCACTTCACATGAATATAATATTAGGTTATTTTTCAATGTCCAGCTAATGCGCTGGGACCTATTGAGGTGAAATATTTTACGACTGGCCGCTAATTCGCAAAACCAGCTTGAGCTGTGATCGAGTCGTCACTGTTCTCGTTCCAGTTCCCGGGGGTAGAGCGCCGACGTAATTTGCGTATTTAATTAGACTAAACCGAAATGGTGATACGGGCGAGTCGATAGGAGTCTATGCCCTATTTGGGGTCAATTAGTGATATATACCGGTCGGTGAACGGGGTTGGGGAACGGTGACGTCACTCGAGTAATGAATTATTAACGGCATTCATGTTCTTACCTTGTACAGTTTCAGCAACAGCGGGCGCGCGTCGTCGTCGGCGGCACCGGCACCGGCACCATCACCATCACCAGCACAAGCACCATCACCAGCACAAGCACCATCACCAGCACCAGCACCAGCACCCGGCCGGAGCAGCTGAAAAGCGTCGGCAATCACAATTGTAATTATAAATGCATTTTTCGTTTGTTTTTGGTATCATTCATAAATAATGTAACACGGTAAAGGCAAGAAAGAAAAAGTAAAGAAAAAAAGTGTGAAAAGAAATATATTATATTATTTTAAATGAATAACAATGTTGCAACTTTGTCTTTACGTCGATATTGTTGCGTTGCAAATGCATAAAAGTGCACAGGGGGAGAGAGAGGAAAAAAAAAAAAAAGGAAAATTTGGAAAAAAATAATAATGTTACTTTAAATGAAAATCAATGTTGCAATTTTGT
>OX388172.1:7245444-7250444 GCA_947579745.1 Apocheima hispidaria | reverse complement strand
ACGTTATAAATTGGAGGCGGACACGATATCCGTCGGCGCTACGACGTCGTGTAATCGCGCAAGCGCGAATACGCGGCGCGGTCGCGCCCTTCGGACGTCGAGTCCGCCTACTCGAGCGCGTGCTGCGGCGCCGCCGCCGCGGTTCGTTCGCCTCGTACCGTACCGTATGCCCTCTCTACCTCTCTGTTAAGGTTCGAAGCGTGTACGGAGAGACGCGACGCGGCGGCGATGAAGCGTGCGTGCGTGCGCGTTTGCTCTCTCTTAACGAAAAGAGTAATATTTTTAAACGGACCGTCGAAACGAGAGAACGGCTCGGCGGAACCGTCAAATGCGAGCGTGGAATACAAATATAACAAAATATATATATATCCCCGCGCTATCGCAGTGTGGTTTTTGTTATTATGCAGCCGGCCCTCAGACAGGAGTGGTCCTGGATGTGTCTCCATGGACCGCAATGTGCGTTCGAAATGTCGATGTTCAAATGTGTCCTGCAGTTCACACTATGACGCGCAGTTAACTGCGTTCTTCATCGACCCGCGAGCCAAGTGATCCACCGTCCAGGGTAATAGTTTCAATTTAATTTACCCTGATGCGATTTATAAAAAATTTATAAAAAATTATAATAATATCTTAGAACGAGAAAATGAAACGCGATCGCTCGCATCTCCTCTCCCACTCTAAACCGATCGTTTTCGATTATGTTGACGAACGCGCGCACGGAAGATATAGACTCGAATTGCGGATTTCCAATTCTTCAAAGTCTACCGCGTTATCCGGCTCGCGACGCGATAACGCGCCAATAGAGAGAGGCGCGTCACCTGAGATGGATATAATTAACTTTGAATATAATCGGATAATATTACTATAAATATCACCAATAATATACGTTAATGATCCTTCCGCAGGTTCCCCTACGGAAACCTTGTTACGACTTTTACTTCCTCTAAATGATCAAGTTTGGTCAACTTCCCAGCGACGCCGACGGCCGTGAAGCCACCGCGTGTCGGTCCGAAGACCTCACTAAATCATTCAATCGGTAGTAGCGACGGGCGGTGTGTACAAAGGGCAGGGACGTAATCAACGCGAGCTTATGACTCGCGCTTACTAGGAATTCCTCGTTTATGGGGGATAATTGCAAACCCCAATCCCCAGCACGAAGGAGTTTCAACGGGTTGCCCGGGCCTCTAGGCCAGGGAGAACATGTTGATTCCTTCAGTGTAGCGCGCGTGCGGCCCAGGACATCTAAGGGCATCACAGACCTGTTATTGCTCAATCTCGTGCGGCTCGAAGCCGCCGGTCCCTCTAAGAAGAATTTTAATACGTCGCCAGTGAGTTGCGAGGCCGAAGCCAAGCACACCGAAATGACGACGCCTATTTAGCAGGCTAGAGTCTCGTTCGTTACCGGAATTAACCAGACAAATCGCTCCACCAACTAAGAACGGCCATGCACCACCACCCACCGAATCAAGAAAGAGCTGTTAATCTGTCAATCCTTCCGGTGTCCGGGCCTGGTGAGATTTCCCGTGTTGAGTCAAATTAAGCCGCAGGCTCCACTCCTGGTGGTGCCCTTCCGTCAATTCCTTTAAGTTTCAGCTTTGCAACCATACTCCCCCCGGAGTCCAAAATCTTTGGTTTCCCGGAAGCCGCCCGCCGAGCCATTGTAGTAACGTCGGCGGATTGCTAGACGACATATTTACGGTTAGAACTAGGGCGGTATCTAATCGCCTTCGAACCTCTAACTTTCGTTCTTGATTGATGAAAACACCTTTGGCAAATGCTTTCGCTGATGTTCGTCTTGCGACGATCCAAGAATTTCACCTCTAACGTCGCAATACGAATGCCCCCAGTTATCCCTATTAATCATTACCTCGGAGTTCTGAAAACCAACAAAATAGAACCGAGATCATATTCTATTATTCCATGCACGAAATATTCAAGCAGCATTTTGAGCCCGCTTTGAGCACTCTAATTTGTTCAAAGTAAAATTGTCGGCCCACCTCGACACTCACTGAAGAGCACCGCGATAGGATTTTGATATTGAACCGGCGTGTTACCGCCGGCTCACCGACGATATGCTCCGCAAACGTGTCAGTATCACCGCGGATGCGGTGCACCGACAGCGCGGCGCACAAATGCAACTACGAGCTTTTTAACCGCAACAATTTTAGTATACGCTATTGGAGCTGGAATTACCGCGGCTGCTGGCACCAGACTTGCCCTCCAATTGTTCCTCGTTAAAATATTTAAAGTGTACTCATTCCGATTACGAGGCCTCGTAAGAGTCCCGTATCGTTATTTTTCGTCACTACCTCCCCGTGCCGGGAGTGGGTAATTTGCGCGCCTGCTGCCTTCCTTGGATGTGGTAGCCGTTTCTCAGGCTCCCTCTCCGGAATCGAACCCTGATTCCCCGTTACCCGTGACAACCATGGTAGTCGCAGAAACTACCATCGAAAGTTGATAAGGCAGACATTTGAAAGATGCGTCGCCGGTACGAGACCGTGCGATCGGCAAAAGTTATCCAGATTCATCAAAGGTAACGACTTCGGACGCGAGGCCCTCCGTCGATTGGTTTTGATCTAATAAAAGCACTCGTCCCATCACTGGTCAGAGTTCTGATTGCATGTATTAGCTCTAGAATTACCACAGTTATCCAAGTAACTGAGTAAGATCTAAGGAACCAAAACTGATATATTGAGCCATTCGCGGTATCGCCTTAATACGGCTTGCACTGAGACATGCATGGCTTAATCTTTGAGACAAGCATATAACTACTGGCAGGATCAACCAGGGAGCTCACGAGAGAGTCTGCTCGACGTACGAGCGCGAGACGAATCGCCTTGCGACGCGCCCCCGGGCCGGACCGTTTTTAAGAGGTGCGACGGCCGGGGTGTGTCTCCGTATGTGTGTGCGGGGCGATCGATACACGCGACACGACGATGATGAGATCGGTCGCGAGTGTGAAGCGATGAAGAATGGAGATCTGTTACGATCCATTCGCGAAAGTTCGTGACCAAGACGGCGTAGTGAACGACACTCCGTAGAATACGTTTAGCTACAAATCGTAGAATCGGTACGATTCCGCCCGGTGCTGCGAGAGCCGAGGAGATTTTTCGGCGCCTTTTGATCGGGGACGATCATCTCCTTTCGCCACGCTGTCGAGTACGGAGAGGAGAAAATGACAAAAAAAATACAAGAAAAATACGGAGGTGTTGTTTCTTCGTTTTCTTCCTTCTTCTCGTTGCCGTCGTTCTTCTTCCTTCTTCGTGACTTCTTGATAGTGGTAGAGCCGGCAGGACTCGTCAGACTTACGCGTCCCTCGCTCCTTACGCGAGCGACGCAGCTGAGTCATCGTCGAGCAATACGATATACTATTGAAACCCCACCCCGTCCGGTCGGGGTGGGCCGATCGATTTTACACTGTAAAACCACACGGTGAGGCATCGAAGGAGCGCCTCCGCGGCACTCCTCCGATACACGCTGAGCACACAAGCGCACGGACAGCGAGCGCAAAGCAAACGTATTGATTGAAATACTATGCGTTCGAAACGTGCGCGTGTGTACCTCGCCGGGGTCGATCGACACAGCGATCCAATACAAATATTTTTTTAATTTATATTGAGACAAAATAAATATGTATTATATAATATATATATATATATATGTGTATATATAATATACCAGTTCTCAAAAACGGTTCGCATCGGCCCGTGTTCGTGCGGCGGCGGCGGCGAAGGCGCGCGCGCTCGCACCCGATGCGAAACGTTCCTCTCTCCACAGAGGGTCTTGTAACTTTTGACATTGTCGTTTTGCGCGTATACAAAAGCTTCTCTTTCTATTGAACTTTATCTTCTTTCTGAAGATGAAAGATTCTTTATAATAGAGAAAGAAGCGCACAATACGTCAATGTCGAACGCAGACCCAGTCTCGAGCGAGATATCGAACGGTGCCTGAATTGCGCGCAGACAGTGGACTTTTAACGAGCCGAGCGTGGACTTGAATCGAATATTATTTCACACACAGCTCCTAGGCCTTGTCGCGCGGAAATCAGACGGGATCTGGTTGGTAAATTTTTGCTTTTTTTACGCGCACGCGCACGCGCACGAGACGAAAAGGGAAAAAAAAAAATTGAAAAATCCAAAAAAATCTACCTAGCTCGAGTGACGAGACCCGATGTCCATTTCCAGTTCATTAAGTGCTTCCGGGGTGCAATTGTGACGTAATTAAAAAAAAAAAAGGAACAAAAAAAAATAAATAAAAAAAAACTCAAAAAATATTATAATACAACACTGGCTCGGGTGTCGAGAGTGAACGTTTGATTCCTGTGCGCTAATCGCTTCCGGTGTCCAGCGAAGGGGTTGAAAACAGTAAAATAATTTGCTTAATGAATTACATTATATTATAGACAACCGAAACATACCGGTGAGAGGAGTCGATGCCCGCCTCGAGTTCACTGTGCACTAACTAGGCGATTCCCCGTTTTAAGCTTTAATTTTAATTTTCTAAAAGTGCACTTCCGGTATCCAGTTCCCGGGGGTAGAGCGCCGACGTAATTTGCGTATTTAATTAGACTAAACCGAAATGGTGATACGGGCGAGTCGATAGGAGTCTATGCCCTATTTGGGGTCAATTAGTGATATATACCGGTCGGTGAACGGGGTTGGGGAACGGTGACGTCACTCGAGTAATGAATTATTAACGGCATTCATGTTCTTACCTTGTACAGTTTCAGCAACAGCGGGCGCGCGTCGTCGTCGGCGGCACCGGCACCGGCACCATCACCATCACCAGCACAAGCACCATCACCAGCACAAGCACCATCACCAGCACCAGCACCAGCACCCGGCCGGAGCAGCTGAAAAGCGTCGGCAATCACAATTGTAATTATAAATGCATTTTTCGTTTGTTTTTGGTATCATTCATAAATAATGTAACACGGTAAAGGCAAGAAAGAAAAAGTAAAGAAAAAAAGTGTGAAAAGAAATATATTATATTATTTTAAA
>OX388172.1:7235444-7240444 GCA_947579745.1 Apocheima hispidaria | reverse complement strand
GAACACCACATCTCCCGCCGCCGTGACAACGGCGGGATTCAGTGCTGGGCTATTTCCTGTTCGCTCGCCGCTACTAAGGAAATCCTAGTTAGTTTCTTTTCCTCCGCTTACTAATATGCTTAAATTCGGCGGGTAATCCTCCCTGATCTGAGGCCAACGTTATAAATTGGAGGCGGACACGATATCCGTCGGCGCTACGACGTCGTGTAATCGCGCAAGCGCGAATACGCGGCGCGGTCGCGCCCTTCGGACGTCGAGTCCGCCTACTCGAGCGCGTGCTGCGGCGCCGCCGCCGCGGTTCGTTCGCCTCGTACCGTACCGTATGCCCTCTCTACCTCTCTGTTAAGGTTCGAAGCGTGTACGGAGAGACGCGACGCGGCGGCGATGAAGCGTGCGTGCGTGCGCGTTTGCTCTCTCTTAACGAAAAGAGTAATATTTTTAAACGGACCGTCGAAACGAGAGAACGGCTCGGCGGAACCGTCAAATGCGAGCGTGGAATACAAATATAACAAAATATATATATATCCCCGCGCTATCGCAGTGTGGTTTTTGTTATTATGCAGCCGGCCCTCAGACAGGAGTGGTCCTGGATGTGTCTCCATGGACCGCAATGTGCGTTCGAAATGTCGATGTTCAAATGTGTCCTGCAGTTCACACTATGACGCGCAGTTAACTGCGTTCTTCATCGACCCGCGAGCCAAGTGATCCACCGTCCAGGGTAATAGTTTCAATTTAATTTACCCTGATGCGATTTATAAAAAATTTATAAAAAATTATAATAATATCTTAGAACGAGAAAATGAAACGCGATCGCTCGCATCTCCTCTCCCACTCTAAACCGATCGTTTTCGATTATGTTGACGAACGCGCGCACGGAAGATATAGACTCGAATTGCGGATTTCCAATTCTTCAAAGTCTACCGCGTTATCCGGCTCGCGACGCGATAACGCGCCAATAGAGAGAGGCGCGTCACCTGAGATGGATATAATTAACTTTGAATATAATCGGATAATATTACTATAAATATCACCAATAATATACGTTAATGATCCTTCCGCAGGTTCCCCTACGGAAACCTTGTTACGACTTTTACTTCCTCTAAATGATCAAGTTTGGTCAACTTCCCAGCGACGCCGACGGCCGTGAAGCCACCGCGTGTCGGTCCGAAGACCTCACTAAATCATTCAATCGGTAGTAGCGACGGGCGGTGTGTACAAAGGGCAGGGACGTAATCAACGCGAGCTTATGACTCGCGCTTACTAGGAATTCCTCGTTTATGGGGGATAATTGCAAACCCCAATCCCCAGCACGAAGGAGTTTCAACGGGTTGCCCGGGCCTCTAGGCCAGGGAGAACATGTTGATTCCTTCAGTGTAGCGCGCGTGCGGCCCAGGACATCTAAGGGCATCACAGACCTGTTATTGCTCAATCTCGTGCGGCTCGAAGCCGCCGGTCCCTCTAAGAAGAATTTTAATACGTCGCCAGTGAGTTGCGAGGCCGAAGCCAAGCACACCGAAATGACGACGCCTATTTAGCAGGCTAGAGTCTCGTTCGTTACCGGAATTAACCAGACAAATCGCTCCACCAACTAAGAACGGCCATGCACCACCACCCACCGAATCAAGAAAGAGCTGTTAATCTGTCAATCCTTCCGGTGTCCGGGCCTGGTGAGATTTCCCGTGTTGAGTCAAATTAAGCCGCAGGCTCCACTCCTGGTGGTGCCCTTCCGTCAATTCCTTTAAGTTTCAGCTTTGCAACCATACTCCCCCCGGAGTCCAAAATCTTTGGTTTCCCGGAAGCCGCCCGCCGAGCCATTGTAGTAACGTCGGCGGATTGCTAGACGACATATTTACGGTTAGAACTAGGGCGGTATCTAATCGCCTTCGAACCTCTAACTTTCGTTCTTGATTGATGAAAACACCTTTGGCAAATGCTTTCGCTGATGTTCGTCTTGCGACGATCCAAGAATTTCACCTCTAACGTCGCAATACGAATGCCCCCAGTTATCCCTATTAATCATTACCTCGGAGTTCTGAAAACCAACAAAATAGAACCGAGATCATATTCTATTATTCCATGCACGAAATATTCAAGCAGCATTTTGAGCCCGCTTTGAGCACTCTAATTTGTTCAAAGTAAAATTGTCGGCCCACCTCGACACTCACTGAAGAGCACCGCGATAGGATTTTGATATTGAACCGGCGTGTTACCGCCGGCTCACCGACGATATGCTCCGCAAACGTGTCAGTATCACCGCGGATGCGGTGCACCGACAGCGCGGCGCACAAATGCAACTACGAGCTTTTTAACCGCAACAATTTTAGTATACGCTATTGGAGCTGGAATTACCGCGGCTGCTGGCACCAGACTTGCCCTCCAATTGTTCCTCGTTAAAATATTTAAAGTGTACTCATTCCGATTACGAGGCCTCGTAAGAGTCCCGTATCGTTATTTTTCGTCACTACCTCCCCGTGCCGGGAGTGGGTAATTTGCGCGCCTGCTGCCTTCCTTGGATGTGGTAGCCGTTTCTCAGGCTCCCTCTCCGGAATCGAACCCTGATTCCCCGTTACCCGTGACAACCATGGTAGTCGCAGAAACTACCATCGAAAGTTGATAAGGCAGACATTTGAAAGATGCGTCGCCGGTACGAGACCGTGCGATCGGCAAAAGTTATCCAGATTCATCAAAGGTAACGACTTCGGACGCGAGGCCCTCCGTCGATTGGTTTTGATCTAATAAAAGCACTCGTCCCATCACTGGTCAGAGTTCTGATTGCATGTATTAGCTCTAGAATTACCACAGTTATCCAAGTAACTGAGTAAGATCTAAGGAACCAAAACTGATATATTGAGCCATTCGCGGTATCGCCTTAATACGGCTTGCACTGAGACATGCATGGCTTAATCTTTGAGACAAGCATATAACTACTGGCAGGATCAACCAGGGAGCTCACGAGAGAGTCTGCTCGACGTACGAGCGCGAGACGAATCGCCTTGCGACGCGCCCCCGGGCCGGACCGTTTTTAAGAGGTGCGACGGCCGGGGTGTGTCTCCGTATGTGTGTGCGGGGCGATCGATACACGCGACACGACGATGATGAGATCGGTCGCGAGTGTGAAGCGATGAAGAATGGAGATCTGTTACGATCCATTCGCGAAAGTTCGTGACCAAGACGGCGTAGTGAACGACACTCCGTAGAATACGTTTAGCTACAAATCGTAGAATCGGTACGATTCCGCCCGGTGCTGCGAGAGCCGAGGAGATTTTTCGGCGCCTTTTGATCGGGGACGATCATCTCCTTTCGCCACGCTGTCGAGTACGGAGAGGAGAAAATGACAAAAAAAATACAAGAAAAATACGGAGGTGTTGTTTCTTCGTTTTCTTCCTTCTTCTCGTTGCCGTCGTTCTTCTTCCTTCTTCGTGACTTCTTGATAGTGGTAGAGCCGGCAGGACTCGTCAGACTTACGCGTCCCTCGCTCCTTACGCGAGCGACGCAGCTGAGTCATCGTCGAGCAATACGATATACTATTGAAACCCCACCCCGTCCGGTCGGGGTGGGCCGATCGATTTTACACTGTAAAACCACACGGTGAGGCATCGAAGGAGCGCCTCCGCGGCACTCCTCCGATACACGCTGAGCACACAAGCGCACGGACAGCGAGCGCAAAGCAAACGTATTGATTGAAATACTATGCGTTCGAAACGTGCGCGTGTGTACCTCGCCGGGGTCGATCGACACAGCGATCCAATACAAATATTTTTTTAATTTATATTGAGACAAAATAAATATGTATTATATAATATATATATATATATATGTGTATATATAATATACCAGTTCTCAAAAACGGTTCGCATCGGCCCGTGTTCGTGCGGCGGCGGCGGCGAAGGCGCGCGCGCTCGCACCCGATGCGAAACGTTCCTCTCTCCACAGAGGGTCTTGTAACTTTTGACATTGTCGTTTTGCGCGTATACAAAAGCTTCTCTTTCTATTGAACTTTATCTTCTTTCTGAAGATGAAAGATTCTTTATAATAGAGAAAGAAGCGCACAATACGTCAATGTCGAACGCAGACCCAGTCTCGAGCGAGATATCGAACGGTGCCTGAATTGCGCGCAGACAGTGGACTTTTAACGAGCCGAGCGTGGACTTGAATCGAATATTATTTCACACACAGCTCCTAGGCCTTGTCGCGCGGAAATCAGACGGGATCTGGTTGGTAAATTTTTGCTTTTTTTACGCGCACGCGCACGCGCACGAGACGAAAAGGGAAAAAAAAAAATTGAAAAATCCAAAAAAATCTACCTAGCTCGAGTGACGAGACCCGATGTCCATTTCCAGTTCATTAAGTGCTTCCGGGGTGCAATTGTGACGTAATTAAAAAAAAAAAAGGAACAAAAAAAAATAAATAAAAAAAAACTCAAAAAATATTATAATACAACACTGGCTCGGGTGTCGAGAGTGAACGTTTGATTCCTGTGCGCTAATCGCTTCCGGTGTCCAGCGAAGGGGTTGAAAACAGTAAAATAATTTGCTTAATGAATTACATTATATTATAGACAACCGAAACATACCGGTGAGAGGAGTCGATGCCCGCCTCGAGTTCACTGTGCACTAACTAGGCGATTCCCCGTTTTAAGCTTTAATTTTAATTTTCTAAAAGTGCACTTCCGGTATCCAGTTCCCGGGGGTAGAGCGCCGACGTAATTTGCGTATTTAATTAGACTAAACCGAAATGGTGATACGGGCGAGTCGATAGGAGTCTATGCCCTATTTGGGGTCAATTAGTGATATATACCGGTCGGTGAACGGGGTTGGGGAACGGTGACGTCACTCGAGTAATGAATTATTAACGGCATTCATGTTCTTACCTTGTACAGTTTCAGCAACAGCGGGCGCGCGTCGTCGTCGGCGGCACCGGCACCGGCACCGTCACCGGCACAAGCACCATCACCAGCACAAGCACCATCACCAGCACAAGCACCATCACCAGCACCAGCA
>OX388172.1:7217944-7230444 GCA_947579745.1 Apocheima hispidaria | reverse complement strand
TTACCACCCACTTAGGGCTGCACTCTCAAGCAACCCGACTCTGAGGAGAGTCCCTCTCGCCGCCGTCCTCCGTCGCTACGGGCCTGGCACCCTCTACGGGAAAACGGCCCCGTTCAAGACGAACTTGGACAGGAGAAGACAACGACGAGAAAGCGGAACCTCCCGAACACCACATCTCCCGCCGCCGTGACAACGGCGGGATTCAGTGCTGGGCTATTTCCTGTTCGCTCGCCGCTACTAAGGAAATCCTAGTTAGTTTCTTTTCCTCCGCTTACTAATATGCTTAAATTCGGCGGGTAATCCTCCCTGATCTGAGGCCAACGTTATAAATTGGAGGCGGACACGATATCCGTCGGCGCTACGACGTCGTGTAATCGCGCAAGCGCGAATACGCGGCGCGGTCGCGCCCTTCGGACGTCGAGTCCGCCTACTCGAGCGCGTGCTGCGGCGCCGCCGCCGCGGTTCGTTCGCCTCGTACCGTACCGTATGCCCTCTCTACCTCTCTGTTAAGGTTCGAAGCGTGTACGGAGAGACGCGACGCGGCGGCGATGAAGCGTGCGTGCGTGCGCGTTTGCTCTCTCTTAACGAAAAGAGTAATATTTTTAAACGGACCGTCGAAACGAGAGAACGGCTCGGCGGAACCGTCAAATGCGAGCGTGGAATACAAATATAACAAAATATATATATATCCCCGCGCTATCGCAGTGTGGTTTTTGTTATTATGCAGCCGGCCCTCAGACAGGAGTGGTCCTGGATGTGTCTCCATGGACCGCAATGTGCGTTCGAAATGTCGATGTTCAAATGTGTCCTGCAGTTCACACTATGACGCGCAGTTAACTGCGTTCTTCATCGACCCGCGAGCCAAGTGATCCACCGTCCAGGGTAATAGTTTCAATTTAATTTACCCTGATGCGATTTATAAAAAATTTATAAAAAATTATAATAATATCTTAGAACGAGAAAATGAAACGCGATCGCTCGCATCTCCTCTCCCACTCTAAACCGATCGTTTTCGATTATGTTGACGAACGCGCGCACGGAAGATATAGACTCGAATTGCGGATTTCCAATTCTTCAAAGTCTACCGCGTTATCCGGCTCGCGACGCGATAACGCGCCAATAGAGAGAGGCGCGTCACCTGAGATGGATATAATTAACTTTGAATATAATCGGATAATATTACTATAAATATCACCAATAATATACGTTAATGATCCTTCCGCAGGTTCCCCTACGGAAACCTTGTTACGACTTTTACTTCCTCTAAATGATCAAGTTTGGTCAACTTCCCAGCGACGCCGACGGCCGTGAAGCCACCGCGTGTCGGTCCGAAGACCTCACTAAATCATTCAATCGGTAGTAGCGACGGGCGGTGTGTACAAAGGGCAGGGACGTAATCAACGCGAGCTTATGACTCGCGCTTACTAGGAATTCCTCGTTTATGGGGGATAATTGCAAACCCCAATCCCCAGCACGAAGGAGTTTCAACGGGTTGCCCGGGCCTCTAGGCCAGGGAGAACATGTTGATTCCTTCAGTGTAGCGCGCGTGCGGCCCAGGACATCTAAGGGCATCACAGACCTGTTATTGCTCAATCTCGTGCGGCTCGAAGCCGCCGGTCCCTCTAAGAAGAATTTTAATACGTCGCCAGTGAGTTGCGAGGCCGAAGCCAAGCACACCGAAATGACGACGCCTATTTAGCAGGCTAGAGTCTCGTTCGTTACCGGAATTAACCAGACAAATCGCTCCACCAACTAAGAACGGCCATGCACCACCACCCACCGAATCAAGAAAGAGCTGTTAATCTGTCAATCCTTCCGGTGTCCGGGCCTGGTGAGATTTCCCGTGTTGAGTCAAATTAAGCCGCAGGCTCCACTCCTGGTGGTGCCCTTCCGTCAATTCCTTTAAGTTTCAGCTTTGCAACCATACTCCCCCCGGAGTCCAAAATCTTTGGTTTCCCGGAAGCCGCCCGCCGAGCCATTGTAGTAACGTCGGCGGATTGCTAGACGACATATTTACGGTTAGAACTAGGGCGGTATCTAATCGCCTTCGAACCTCTAACTTTCGTTCTTGATTGATGAAAACACCTTTGGCAAATGCTTTCGCTGATGTTCGTCTTGCGACGATCCAAGAATTTCACCTCTAACGTCGCAATACGAATGCCCCCAGTTATCCCTATTAATCATTACCTCGGAGTTCTGAAAACCAACAAAATAGAACCGAGATCATATTCTATTATTCCATGCACGAAATATTCAAGCAGCATTTTGAGCCCGCTTTGAGCACTCTAATTTGTTCAAAGTAAAATTGTCGGCCCACCTCGACACTCACTGAAGAGCACCGCGATAGGATTTTGATATTGAACCGGCGTGTTACCGCCGGCTCACCGACGATATGCTCCGCAAACGTGTCAGTATCACCGCGGATGCGGTGCACCGACAGCGCGGCGCACAAATGCAACTACGAGCTTTTTAACCGCAACAATTTTAGTATACGCTATTGGAGCTGGAATTACCGCGGCTGCTGGCACCAGACTTGCCCTCCAATTGTTCCTCGTTAAAATATTTAAAGTGTACTCATTCCGATTACGAGGCCTCGTAAGAGTCCCGTATCGTTATTTTTCGTCACTACCTCCCCGTGCCGGGAGTGGGTAATTTGCGCGCCTGCTGCCTTCCTTGGATGTGGTAGCCGTTTCTCAGGCTCCCTCTCCGGAATCGAACCCTGATTCCCCGTTACCCGTGACAACCATGGTAGTCGCAGAAACTACCATCGAAAGTTGATAAGGCAGACATTTGAAAGATGCGTCGCCGGTACGAGACCGTGCGATCGGCAAAAGTTATCCAGATTCATCAAAGGTAACGACTTCGGACGCGAGGCCCTCCGTCGATTGGTTTTGATCTAATAAAAGCACTCGTCCCATCACTGGTCAGAGTTCTGATTGCATGTATTAGCTCTAGAATTACCACAGTTATCCAAGTAACTGAGTAAGATCTAAGGAACCAAAACTGATATATTGAGCCATTCGCGGTATCGCCTTAATACGGCTTGCACTGAGACATGCATGGCTTAATCTTTGAGACAAGCATATAACTACTGGCAGGATCAACCAGGGAGCTCACGAGAGAGTCTGCTCGACGTACGAGCGCGAGACGAATCGCCTTGCGACGCGCCCCCGGGCCGGACCGTTTTTAAGAGGTGCGACGGCCGGGGTGTGTCTCCGTATGTGTGTGCGGGGCGATCGATACACGCGACACGACGATGATGAGATCGGTCGCGAGTGTGAAGCGATGAAGAATGGAGATCTGTTACGATCCATTCGCGAAAGTTCGTGACCAAGACGGCGTAGTGAACGACACTCCGTAGAATACGTTTAGCTACAAATCGTAGAATCGGTACGATTCCGCCCGGTGCTGCGAGAGCCGAGGAGATTTTTCGGCGCCTTTTGATCGGGGACGATCATCTCCTTTCGCCACGCTGTCGAGTACGGAGAGGAGAAAATGACAAAAAAAATACAAGAAAAATACGGAGGTGTTGTTTCTTCGTTTTCTTCCTTCTTCTCGTTGCCGTCGTTCTTCTTCCTTCTTCGTGACTTCTTGATAGTGGTAGAGCCGGCAGGACTCGTCAGACTTACGCGTCCCTCGCTCCTTACGCGAGCGACGCAGCTGAGTCATCGTCGAGCAATACGATATACTATTGAAACCCCACCCCGTCCGGTCGGGGTGGGCCGATCGATTTTACACTGTAAAACCACACGGTGAGGCATCGAAGGAGCGCCTCCGCGGCACTCCTCCGATACACGCTGAGCACACAAGCGCACGGACAGCGAGCGCAAAGCAAACGTATTGATTGAAATACTATGCGTTCGAAACGTGCGCGTGTGTACCTCGCCGGGGTCGATCGACACAGCGATCCAATACAAATATTTTTTTAATTTATATTGAGACAAAATAAATATGTATTATATAATATATATATATATATATGTGTATATATAATATACCAGTTCTCAAAAACGGTTCGCATCGGCCCGTGTTCGTGCGGCGGCGGCGGCGAAGGCGCGCGCGCTCGCACCCGATGCGAAACGTTCCTCTCTCCACAGAGGGTCTTGTAACTTTTGACATTGTCGTTTTGCGCGTATACAAAAGCTTCTCTTTCTATTGAACTTTATCTTCTTTCTGAAGATGAAAGATTCTTTATAATAGAGAAAGAAGCGCACAATACGTCAATGTCGAACGCAGACCCAGTCTCGAGCGAGATATCGAACGGTGCCTGAATTGCGCGCAGACAGTGGACTTTTAACGAGCCGAGCGTGGACTTGAATCGAATATTATTTCACACACAGCTCCTAGGCCTTGTCGCGCGGAAATCAGACGGGATCTGGTTGGTAAATTTTTGCTTTTTTTACGCGCACGCGCACGCGCACGAGACGAAAAGGGAAAAAAAAAAATTGAAAAATCCAAAAAAATCTACCTAGCTCGAGTGACGAGACCCGATGTCCATTTCCAGTTCATTAAGTGCTTCCGGGGTGCAATTGTGACGTAATTAAAAAAAAAAAAGGAACAAAAAAAAATAAATAAAAAAAAACTCAAAAAATATTATAATACAACACTGGCTCGGGTGTCGAGAGTGAACGTTTGATTCCTGTGCGCTAATCGCTTCCGGTGTCCAGCGAAGGGGTTGAAAACAGTAAAATAATTTGCTTAATGAATTACATTATATTATAGACAACCGAAACATACCGGTGAGAGGAGTCGATGCCCGCCTCGAGTTCACTGTGCACTAACTAGGCGATTCCCCGTTTTAAGCTTTAATTTTAATTTTCTAAAAGTGCACTTCCGGTATCCAGTTCCCGGGGGTAGAGCGCCGACGTAATTTGCGTATTTAATTAGACTAAACCGAAATGGTGATACGGGCGAGTCGATAGGAGTCTATGCCCTATTTGGGGTCAATTAGTGATATATACCGGTCGGTGAACGGGGTTGGGGAACGGTGACGTCACTCGAGTAATGAATTATTAACGGCATTCATGTTCTTACCTTGTACAGTTTCAGCAACAGCGGGCGCGCGTCGTCGTCGGCGGCACCGGCACCGGCACCGTCACCAGCACAAGCACCATCACCAGCACAAGCACCATCACCAGCACAAGCACCATCACCAGCACCAGCACCAGCACCCGGCCGGAGCAGCTGAAAAGCGTCGGCAATCACAATTGTAATTATAAATGCATTTTTCGTTTGTTTTTGGTATCATTCATAAATAATGTAACACGGTAAAGGCAAGAAAGAAAAAGTAAAGAAAAAAAGTGTGAAAAGAAATATATTATATTATTTTAAATGAATAACAATGTTGCAACTTTGTCTTTACGTCGATATTGTTGCGTTGCAAATGCATAAAAGTGCACAGGGGGAGAGAGAGGAAAAAAAAAAAAAAGGAAAATTTGGAAAAAAATAATAATGTTACTTTAAATGAAAATCAATGTTGCAATTTTGTCTTTACGTTGAGATTGTTGCAAATGCATAAAAGTGCATAGGGGGAGAGAGACAGAAAAAAAAAATAAAAAAATAAAAAAAAAAATTGGAAAAGAAATTAAAATGTTACTTTAAATGAATACCACCAATGTTGCAATTTTGTTTTTACGTTGAGATTGTTGCAAATGCATAAAAGTGCATAAAGGAGAGAAAAAAGAAAAAAATAATTAAATGGCAATGTTGCAATTTTGTCTTTACATCGAGATTGTTGCAAATGCATAAAAGTGCATTTAAGAAAAAAAAAAAAAATTATATGAATAAATGCCAATGTTGCAATTTTGTCTTTACATCGAGATTGTTGCAAATGCATAAAAGTGCATAAAGGAGAAGAAGAAAAAAAAATATTGAAAAATTATATTATTTTAAGTGCATACCAAATTTGCAATATTGCCTTTGTTGCAAATGCATAAAAGTGCAGAGAAAAAAAAAACCTAGAAATTAAAAGAAACTCTCAATTTTGACATAATATTTGCCAGTTCGCTTCATTCGATAGTTCATTCGATGAGAGTGTCAGTTCATACCCTACTAACTAAGTTATGTTAGATGTGTTGTAACTGGCCGGCTGCAGAACAAAATACTTTACTTATTATGATTTATCGTTGCCTTTGCATAAAATTGCTAAAAATGAATGCATAAAAGTATAATAGTTGCCAAAGGGGAGAAAAAGAAAAAAAAAAAATTACAAATGTCTAGATAAATTTGGACGAGACCGAGGAGGCAATATGAGACAAGAGAATATTAGAAATATTGGATAAATGATGGATAAAAAGTGCATAGTTAAAGGAGCAAAAAATGATGAACGATAGCTAAATGGACAAAATTATTGTACAAAAGGGTTAAAGATAAAAAAAAATAAAAAAAAAAACTGGTCGCGAGAGGAATCAAGATGATAAACTCTCAATTTGACACGAGATTTGCCAGTTCACTTCATTCATTCATTCATTCGATGATAAAGGTAAGTAAGCGTCAGTTCATATCTAACTAACCTAACTAGTGTCAGATGTATGTCCGTTCGTTTCATGTTCGATAGTAATAATATAATATAATATAATAGATACGTCCTCGGACGAATCACCTGGCGTGGGGCCGAGTCTCAACAGATCGCAGCACGACGCTGCTCTACCGAGCACAACACCCCGCCAGGAACGTAAGTCGTCTACAGACTATTCCGAGCCCCGACATCGAACTGAGGTAAATTCGGACCTTCGGAGCCGTGATGCACGCGTTAAACCGACCGCACCGATCTCCGCGATCCAAATGGGCTTCGACGTCGCCGCCTCACGGAGTGAAGCGCGACTAGTAAACGTCACATTGTTTAGAGCCTCCCGACTCTCGGGGCTCCACAGTGAGCATATCCTTGCCGGATTCGGCTAGGCTGGCTTCGGCCTTAGAGGCGTTCAGGCATAATCCCGCGGATGGTAGCTTCGCACCACCGGCCGCTCGGCCGAGTGCATGAACCAAATGTCCGAAACTGCGGTTCCTCTCGTACTGAGCAGTATTACTATCGCAACGACAAGCCATCAGTAGGGTAAAACTAACCTGTCTCACGACGGTCTAAACCCAGCTCACGTTCCCTTTTGATGGGTGAACAATCCAACGCTTGGCGAATTTTGCTTCGCAATGATAGGAAGAGCCGACATCGAAGGATCAAAAAGCAACGTCGCTATGAACGCTTGGCTGCCACAAGCCAGTTATCCCTGTGGTAACTTTTCTGGCACCTCTTGCTAAAAACTCTTTAGTACTAAAGGATCGATAGGCCGTGCTTTCGCAGTCCCTATGCGTACTGAACATCTGGATCAAGCCAGCTTTTGCCCTTTTGCTCCACGCGAGGTTTCTGTCCTCGCTGAGCTGGCCTTAGGACACCTGCGTTATTCTTTGACAGATGTACCGCCCCAGTCAAACTCCCCGCCTGGCAGTGTCCTCGAACCGGATCACGCGGGAGTTGTACGGCGACGAGCGTTGCCGCCACGTCGCCACTCTGCACGCTTGGAACGAAACACCGTGCGCGTGCCGATATAATCGACCGCGCACCGCTTCCGCCCAACCGAGTAAGTAATGAAACAATGAAAGTAGTGGTTTTTCAGCGACGACCGCGAACGATCTCCCACTTATGCTACACCTCTCATGTCTCCTTACAATGCCAGACTAGAGTCAAGCTCAACAGGGTCTTCTTTCCCCGCTGATTTTCCCAAGCCCGTTCCCTTGGCTGTGGTTTCGCTAGATAGTAGATAGGGACACCCTCCTCCTCCCATGGTCCTGCCAACCTTGCGGTTATACGGACCGAAACTGATGAACACTCTGGCTTGCGCCAGACTGCTCTACAAATTGTCCCTTCTACTTACTTGTGCACTCTCCCCCTTCTGGGGCTGCCGACGTCACAAACGGACTTCGTCGCCGGGCATCACTGGTGAATCGCGCGCAGAGCGCACGACGTGCCATGAATGCGCGAACTCGCGCAAGCGCCTGAAGCTGCTCGCATCGCGCACCAGGTCTGCGTAGTAGATGGGGCCCGCCTCGAGGCGTGTGATCCCATCTAACATCCTACCTCGCATCTCCTCGTACAGAGGACAGTCCCACAGAGCGTGGTGCCTGTCCTCTTCAGCCGCACCGCAGTCACACCGTCGTTCATCCCGCAGCTTCATATCAGCTAGCCTCTTATTGAAGCACCCGTGCCCCGTCAACAACTGCGCCGTCTCATAGTCTGGCTCCACCCATTCTGCCGCCAGCCTTTCCCGCACGTCTGGGAAGAAACAAAATAGTTCCCTCCCCTTCCCCTCGGCCGCCCACCTGTCCTGCCAAAGCGCCACTACCTCGGCGTCGATCCTCCGCCGCGTCTGGGCTACCTCCTCACGCGTCAGCCCCGCGCACTCAGTTCCACGCCGGCCAGCGCGGGTTACCTCCAGGTCCGCCGGAAGCACTCCTGCCAACACCGGCAGCGCCGCCGTGCTACACGAGCGGTACGCCTTGGTTAGCAGGGTGAGCGACGGCCTTTGCGTTCTCTGCAAGACGCTGCGGACGACGTGAAGAGCGGCGCGTGCATGCCATACGGCTGCCGCGTATGTGAGGGTTGCAATATAGGTGCCCTTGTACAGAGTACGGAGCGCCCTATACCGCAACCCCCACGATGAAGCCGAAACCCTGGACATCTTCCCGAAACAATTGCTCGCCCTCTCGCCGATGGAAGCTGCATGAGGTGCGAACGATTGGATGTCGTCAATGACGACACCCAGCACCGTCGCCTGCTTTACGTGTTTGATGGCGTGACCGACATACCTGATAACTGGGGGGCGCTGGAACTTGCCCTTCAGCGTCATGGTGAGGGACTTGGCCGGGGCAAATTCGAGCCTATTCCGGCTCGCCCACCCCGCCACCAGTCCCAGGACGGTTACGGCGACCTTTTCGATCGCCGCCCGTGACTCCCCCCGTATCAGTATCGTCACGTCATCCGCGTAGGCGACCATCTGCACTTCCCTCGTACCCGACGTTAGGGCGAGCAAATCGTCCAGTAGGACGTTCCACAAGCTTGGCCCCACCACCGACCCCTGCGGACAGCCCATTGTGGACACCTTCCACTCCGCGTGGTTTCCCGCAACCAAGGCCACACGACGTCCACGGAAGTAGTCCGCCAGCATCCGATAGATGTTAGGCGGACAATCTCGCTTCGCCTTGACCATGATCATGGGCCACCACGCATTGTCGAAGGCGCCACTGATGTCCAAAAATATGGCCTGCACGTACCGCTCCCCCGCAGTCTTCGCAGCGTCGAGCAGAGCCCGCAATGCGGTCACTGTCGAGCGGCCCGGAGAGAACCCGTGCTGGCGGGCGCTTATGTTGCGCGTGATGTTGGGGGCGCACGTGAGCATCACTCGCTCCAGTATCTTGCCCAGTACCGGCAGCAGAGTGATCGGCCGGTACGCCTTCGGGTCCGATAGCGGCTTACCATTTCCTTTTGGCAGTACAAGCAGGCGGCCGTCCTTCCATACCTGCGGGAACACACCCTCCCTGACACACCTCCCGAAGGTGTGTACAAACTCGGCCTCGGCAATCGGGTAGGCTCTTTTTACAATTCTAGCCGTTATACCATCGATTCCCGGGGCCTTGTTCGGCAGAGCCATGACTATTTTGCGCAGCGTGCTCGCCGTCAGCGGATCCGCATCTCGGCCGGACGGCGGGAGCGCGGCCATGATGCGCACCTGTGCGTGATACGGAGTGTCCCTAGACACGTCGTCATCGGGACACAGCGCTCGCATCAGGGTGCACATGGCCCCGCTCACGTCGTCCGGACACTGCCCCGCGAACGCGACCCCGTTGACCACATTCCCGGGCGCGCGGTGTCTTCCAGTAGCCGTCCTATAAGCCAGACCCCATGGGTCGGCGTTCCCGGCCTCGGCTACTGACCTGTTAAACTCCAGTTCGGCATTCCTCATCGCTGCCCTGTACATGCTCCGTAACTCACGAAACTGCCCTTTCGCTTCTTCCTCTCGTTCACCTCCCACACTACGCACTTTCTGCCATTCGCGCCTTGCTTTGCACTGTCGCCTCCGGAGCCTGTCCAATGCTGGTGTCCACCACTCATAACCTTTATCGGTCTTTGCCGTTCTTACCAATCCCAGACATTCAGTCGCCGTTCGCTCAATCACTTGCGTGAACCTTTCGCAAAGGACTCCAGCAGGATCGCTCCCATTCAGCCGTCCCATTCGCTCTAGGATCCTCGCCTCGAAGAGGCCCCAATCCACGTCGCGTTCCCGGTATCGTCGCAGCTCACAAGCTTCAGATGGCACGTGTGCGCCCGTCGCGCCCCCTCCAGTGCTGCCCCCTGTGACGCCGTATATGGCGAACGCTATCAGTCGATGGTCGCTGGAGGATGCCTCGGTCACGCGCCACTCCGAGACGCGAACGCCTCTCGTGGCCAGCGTGACGTCAACATTCGACTCACCGTTTGCCGTGCTAAAGGTGGCCAAGTTTCCTTCTGCGTTCTGCACGACCAGACGCCGCGCGCTGATGAAGTCCTCCATCTTCGCACGGCGGTCCGTTATTACCTGTCCCCTTCCAGTGTAGTGGCGCGGTAGCGAGTGCCACATTGGCGAATGTGCGTTCACATCCGCGCCTACGACCACCCTGGCCCCCCGCAACCGGTCTAGGATAAGTCCCAGCCGGTGCAGGTATGGGTCGATGGGGTCGCTGTACTGGAAGTAGGCGGAGACCAGGTATACGTCCAATAGCCGGACGTGCGCGACCATGAAGTGGTCGTCGCTAAGGTGGTGCAGAACCACGCACGGTAGCTCCCTGTTGCGGAAGTATACACCCGCTTTGGGGTCCTTACCGCATTGGGCGAGGAAGTCGACCCTAGAATATTGCTCCTGAACCAGGACAATATCCAGGTCGAACTCCCTCGCAATGGAGGGTAGCTCCCGCGTCGCAGTTTCTGCACCACCTAAGTTGAGCTGGCCTACTCTCATTATGGGCCTACGATCCATAATGAGTGGCATTAACTAACCTATCTTCTGCATGTCTGCGAGCCGGGCAGTCGCGCGACGCCGTAGGGTGCCCGCTCTCCCGGCGGAAGCGCCGGCAGGTCGCGCAGCATGCAGTCACGGCCTTACAGGCCTCGGTGCGGTGTCCTGTCTCGCCACAGCGTCCGCAGACCACGTCCTTCGACCGGCAGAACTTCTCCGGGTGCCCATACTGCTGGCATTTGCTGCAGCAGGTCACCCGGACAAAGTCCACGACCTCGGTAGCCACCCAACCAATGTAAACGGTCCCCTTCTCGAGTAGTGCGTCGCGCAGCTTGGGCGTCACACTAAACACTACCGTGGTAGTGTTGTGTTGCCGCCGTCCCTTCTTGAAGGCCCCCTTCATCTCCGCCTTCACTCTTTCCAGGGGCCACAGAGCTGCGTCGAGGTTCTGCTTCGCGAGGCACTCTATCACCTCCTCGAACGAAGGGTCGCCGTCCACACTCTGCAGCGCCACCAGAGGCTGGCGGCGCTGCGGCTCCGTGACGCGGAGGCTGGCTGGGGCCGCTCGGCGCAACTTATCCGCCGAGGCCGCTGAGGTGGTCTGGACGATCACCCCTGCGTTCCCGATCTTCCGGACGTTGGCGATGCCGATGGCCATGGACTTCGGGTCTATTGCCTTCTTCAGCTCACCCTTTGTTTCCTCGGCTGTTTTGAGGCTGGTGTTACCCTCGGAGGGATAAAAAGCCAGCGTCGGACCCTGAGCGGCCCGGATCGGCCTTGACACCCCTCCGGGCGCAGTCCTCAAAACAGTCGAGAAAGAAGCCGGGCCCGAGGTTGTCGCGGGGCAGCGTTCCGGTTCCCGGGTGCCGCGGCACTTGAGTGCCTCAGCCTCAGACTCCGCCAGTCTCAGGCCGAGCGCGCCGACTATGGCCAAGATGTCTTGGCCATGCCCACCGATGCCGTTGACCTCGGCCTTATTGAGCTTAGATCCGGGCCCAGAGGCCACGGCTATGATGGCCCTGACCGCCCTGTTTGCGCGCTCCAGCAGTTCCAGCTTGGATGCTGCGCTGACGTCCAGTGGGCCGTCGGTAAGGGGCGCGGGGGCGGGGGCGGGGAGGCCAGCAGGCTCCGTGCGGGTCGCCGGCGCGGTCGTGGGGGCCGAGACCGAGATCCCGGCGAGCGGCGGCAGCGCAGGCGTGCTACCCTTCCTCCCTGGCAGGGTCGTTTTCGCGCGCTCAGCCCTGGGCTTGGCCTTGGCGGCCGGCTGATTGTCCGTGGGGGACGACAACGGCCTCTTTTTAAAACTGTCCCGCACAGTCATGCCGCAGTCTGGCGGCGTTCGCGCGAGGGACGTCCGCGGGGAAAAAACGTCGTCATGGTCAGACATGATCTTTAGTAATTTTATAAAATATGGAATAAATGATTAACAAATGAAAAATTTAAATTATTATAAAAGTAGTCAGTGAATTAAGGATGTCAAGGGGGATGTCAGAAAGGATTATGTGATGTCAAGTGGGA
>OX388172.1:7210444-7215444 GCA_947579745.1 Apocheima hispidaria | reverse complement strand
AGATCCGCGCGCCATCCTCCCTGAGCGGTCGACGAGCGACCACCTTCACTTTCGTTAAGCCTTTCAGTTTACGATCTCAATGACTCGCACACATGCTAGACTCCTTGGTCCGTGTTTCAAGACGGGTCCTGCGAGTGCCCGAAACTGAATCATCGCAGACAGATACGCACACGGTCCGAGACAGCACGGCTGCGACGACAGGCGCGCCGCACCCGCTGCCGCACTCGGGCAGGTAGCGGGATACGACGTTGCCTTGCGTCGGGCCGGACGCGCACAAGCGCGTGAGCGTTTCGTCAGATCTACCGTCCGACGGCCGGTCGGTGCACCCGCCGGTCTAGCCGCCGCGCGAGAGCGGCGGGAAGACTCCCGGGGGGCACTTAGACCGACATCGAACGGGTCGCGATGTATTACTAAGGGAGAAGTGCACGCCGTCCCCGGACGCGACCGACGCGGGCAGTGCCCGCGGCCGAGGCCGCTGGCATCGAACCTGCGCCGGTGCGCCGAGGAGTGACGATGAATCTCCCCGTTCGTTCATTCGAGTTTCGCAGGTTTACCCCTGGACGGTTTCACGTACTGTTGAACTCTCTCTTCAAAGTTCTTTTCAACTTTCCCTCACGGTACTTGTTCGCTATCGGTCTCGCGGTAATATTTAGCCTTAGATGGAGTTTACCACCCACTTAGGGCTGCACTCTCAAGCAACCCGACTCTGAGGAGAGTCCCTCTCGCCGCCGTCCTCCGTCGCTACGGGCCTGGCACCCTCTACGGGAAAACGGCCCCGTTCAAGACGAACTTGGACAGGAGAAGACAACGACGAGAAAGCGGAACCTCCCGAACACCACATCTCCCGCCGCCGTGACAACGGCGGGATTCAGTGCTGGGCTATTTCCTGTTCGCTCGCCGCTACTAAGGAAATCCTAGTTAGTTTCTTTTCCTCCGCTTACTAATATGCTTAAATTCGGCGGGTAATCCTCCCTGATCTGAGGCCAACGTTATAAATTGGAGGCGGACACGATATCCGTCGGCGCTACGACGTCGTGTAATCGCGCAAGCGCGAATACGCGGCGCGGTCGCGCCCTTCGGACGTCGAGTCCGCCTACTCGAGCGCGTGCTGCGGCGCCGCCGCCGCGGTTCGTTCGCCTCGTACCGTACCGTATGCCCTCTCTACCTCTCTGTTAAGGTTCGAAGCGTGTACGGAGAGACGCGACGCGGCGGCGATGAAGCGTGCGTGCGTGCGCGTTTGCTCTCTCTTAACGAAAAGAGTAATATTTTTAAACGGACCGTCGAAACGAGAGAACGGCTCGGCGGAACCGTCAAATGCGAGCGTGGAATACAAATATAACAAAATATATATATATCCCCGCGCTATCGCAGTGTGGTTTTTGTTATTATGCAGCCGGCCCTCAGACAGGAGTGGTCCTGGATGTGTCTCCATGGACCGCAATGTGCGTTCGAAATGTCGATGTTCAAATGTGTCCTGCAGTTCACACTATGACGCGCAGTTAACTGCGTTCTTCATCGACCCGCGAGCCAAGTGATCCACCGTCCAGGGTAATAGTTTCAATTTAATTTACCCTGATGCGATTTATAAAAAATTTATAAAAAATTATAATAATATCTTAGAACGAGAAAATGAAACGCGATCGCTCGCATCTCCTCTCCCACTCTAAACCGATCGTTTTCGATTATGTTGACGGATTTCCAATTCTTCAAAGTCTACCGCGTTATCCGGCTCGCGACGCGATAACGCGCCAATAGAGAGAGGCGCGTCACCTGAGATGGATATAATTAACTTTGAATATAATCGGATAATATTACTATAAATATCACCAATAATATACGTTAATGATCCTTCCGCAGGTTCCCCTACGGAAACCTTGTTACGACTTTTACTTCCTCTAAATGATCAAGTTTGGTCAACTTCCCAGCGACGCCGACGGCCGTGAAGCCACCGCGTGTCGGTCCGAAGACCTCACTAAATCATTCAATCGGTAGTAGCGACGGGCGGTGTGTACAAAGGGCAGGGACGTAATCAACGCGAGCTTATGACTCGCGCTTACTAGGAATTCCTCGTTTATGGGGGATAATTGCAAACCCCAATCCCCAGCACGAAGGAGTTTCAACGGGTTGCCCGGGCCTCTAGGCCAGGGAGAACATGTTGATTCCTTCAGTGTAGCGCGCGTGCGGCCCAGGACATCTAAGGGCATCACAGACCTGTTATTGCTCAATCTCGTGCGGCTCGAAGCCGCCGGTCCCTCTAAGAAGAATTTTAATACGTCGCCAGTGAGTTGCGAGGCCGAAGCCAAGCACACCGAAATGACGACGCCTATTTAGCAGGCTAGAGTCTCGTTCGTTACCGGAATTAACCAGACAAATCGCTCCACCAACTAAGAACGGCCATGCACCACCACCCACCGAATCAAGAAAGAGCTGTTAATCTGTCAATCCTTCCGGTGTCCGGGCCTGGTGAGATTTCCCGTGTTGAGTCAAATTAAGCCGCAGGCTCCACTCCTGGTGGTGCCCTTCCGTCAATTCCTTTAAGTTTCAGCTTTGCAACCATACTCCCCCCGGAGTCCAAAATCTTTGGTTTCCCGGAAGCCGCCCGCCGAGCCATTGTAGTAACGTCGGCGGATTGCTAGACGACATATTTACGGTTAGAACTAGGGCGGTATCTAATCGCCTTCGAACCTCTAACTTTCGTTCTTGATTGATGAAAACACCTTTGGCAAATGCTTTCGCTGATGTTCGTCTTGCGACGATCCAAGAATTTCACCTCTAACGTCGCAATACGAATGCCCCCAGTTATCCCTATTAATCATTACCTCGGAGTTCTGAAAACCAACAAAATAGAACCGAGATCATATTCTATTATTCCATGCACGAAATATTCAAGCAGCATTTTGAGCCCGCTTTGAGCACTCTAATTTGTTCAAAGTAAAATTGTCGGCCCACCTCGACACTCACTGAAGAGCACCGCGATAGGATTTTGATATTGAACCGGCGTGTTACCGCCGGCTCACCGACGATATGCTCCGCAAACGTGTCAGTATCACCGCGGATGCGGTGCACCGACAGCGCGGCGCACAAATGCAACTACGAGCTTTTTAACCGCAACAATTTTAGTATACGCTATTGGAGCTGGAATTACCGCGGCTGCTGGCACCAGACTTGCCCTCCAATTGTTCCTCGTTAAAATATTTAAAGTGTACTCATTCCGATTACGAGGCCTCGTAAGAGTCCCGTATCGTTATTTTTCGTCACTACCTCCCCGTGCCGGGAGTGGGTAATTTGCGCGCCTGCTGCCTTCCTTGGATGTGGTAGCCGTTTCTCAGGCTCCCTCTCCGGAATCGAACCCTGATTCCCCGTTACCCGTGACAACCATGGTAGTCGCAGAAACTACCATCGAAAGTTGATAAGGCAGACATTTGAAAGATGCGTCGCCGGTACGAGACCGTGCGATCGGCAAAAGTTATCCAGATTCATCAAAGGTAACGACTTCGGACGCGAGGCCCTCCGTCGATTGGTTTTGATCTAATAAAAGCACTCGTCCCATCACTGGTCAGAGTTCTGATTGCATGTATTAGCTCTAGAATTACCACAGTTATCCAAGTAACTGAGTAAGATCTAAGGAACCAAAACTGATATATTGAGCCATTCGCGGTATCGCCTTAATACGGCTTGCACTGAGACATGCATGGCTTAATCTTTGAGACAAGCATATAACTACTGGCAGGATCAACCAGGGAGCTCACGAGAGAGTCTGCTCGACGTACGAGCGCGAGACGAATCGCCTTGCGACGCGCCCCCGGGCCGGACCGTTTTTAAGAGGTGCGACGGCCGGGGTGTGTCTCCGTATGTGTGTGCGGGGCGATCGATACACGCGACACGACGATGATGAGATCGGTCGCGAGTGTGAAGCGATGAAGAATGGAGATCTGTTACGATCCATTCGCGAAAGTTCGTGACCAAGACGGCGTAGTGAACGACACTCCGTAGAATACGTTTAGCTACAAATCGTAGAATCGATACGATTCCGCCCGGTGCTGCGAGAGCCGAGGAGATTTTTCGGCGCCTTTTGATCGGGGACGATCATCTCCTTTCGCCACGCTGTCGAGTACGGAGAGGAGAAAATGACAAAAAAAATACAAGAAAAATACGGAGGTGTTGTTTCTTCGTTTTCTTCCTTCTTCTCGTTGCCGTCGTTCTTCTTCCTTCTTCGTGACTTCTTGATAGTGGTAGAGCCGGCAGGACTCGTCAGACTTACGCGTCCCTCGCTCCTTACGCGAGCGACGCAGCTGAGTCATCGTCGAGCAATACGATATACTATTGAAACCCCACCCCGTCCGGTCGGGGTGGGCCGATCGATTTTACACTGTAAAACCACACGGTGAGGCATCGAAGGAGCGCCTCCGCGGCACTCCTCCGATACACGCTGAGCACACAAGCGCACGGACAGCGAGCGCAAAGCAAACGTATTGATTGAAATACTATGCGTTCGAAACGTGCGCGTGTGTACCTCGCCGGGGTCGATCGACACAGCGATCCAATACAAATATTTTTTTAATTTATATTGAGACAAAATAAATATGTATTATATAATATATATATATATATATGTGTATATATAATATACCAGTTCTCAAAAACGGTTCGCATCGGCCCGTGTTCGTGCGGCGGCGGCGGCGAAGGCGCGCGCGCTCGCACCCGATGCGAAACGTTCCTCTCTCCACAGAGGGTCTTGTAACTTTTGACATTGTCGTTTTGCGCGTATACAAAAGCTTCTCTTTCTATTGAACTTTATCTTCTTTCTGAAGATGAAAGATTCTTTATAATAGAGAAAGAAGCGCACAATACGTCAATGTCGAACGCAGACCCAGTCTCGAGCGAGATATCGAACGGTGCCTGAATTGCGCGCAGACAGTGGACTTTTAACGAGCCGAGCGTGGACTTGAATCGAATATTATTTCACACACAGCTCCTAGGCCTTGTCGCGCGGAAATCAG
>OX388172.1:7200444-7205444 GCA_947579745.1 Apocheima hispidaria | reverse complement strand
CCATCAGGGTTTCCCCTGACTTCGACCTGACCAGGCATAGTTCACCATCTTTCGGGTCCCAGCATCTGTGCTCAGAGCGCGCCTGCATTCGCGGATTGGAAACGAGACGCCTCGGGAGTGCGAGCGGCGGACCGAGATCCGCGCGCCATCCTCCCTGAGCGGTCGACGAGCGACCACCTTCACTTTCGTTAAGCCTTTCAGTTTACGATCTCAATGACTCGCACACATGCTAGACTCCTTGGTCCGTGTTTCAAGACGGGTCCTGCGAGTGCCCGAAACTGAATCATCGCAGACAGATACGCACACGGTCCGAGACAGCACGGCTGCGACGACAGGCGCGCCGCACCCGCTGCCGCACTCGGGCAGGTAGCGGGATACGACGTTGCCTTGCGTCGGGCCGGACGCGCACAAGCGCGTGAGCGTTTCGTCAGATCTACCGTCCGACGGCCGGTCGGTGCACCCGCCGGTCTAGCCGCCGCGCGAGAGCGGCGGGAAGACTCCCGGGGGGCACTTAGACCGACATCGAACGGGTCGCGATGTATTACTAAGGGAGAAGTGCACGCCGTCCCCGGACGCGACCGACGCGGGCAGTGCCCGCGGCCGAGGCCGCTGGCATCGAACCTGCGCCGGTGCGCCGAGGAGTGACGATGAATCTCCCCGTTCGTTCATTCGAGTTTCGCAGGTTTACCCCTGGACGGTTTCACGTACTGTTGAACTCTCTCTTCAAAGTTCTTTTCAACTTTCCCTCACGGTACTTGTTCGCTATCGGTCTCGCGGTAATATTTAGCCTTAGATGGAGTTTACCACCCACTTAGGGCTGCACTCTCAAGCAACCCGACTCTGAGGAGAGTCCCTCTCGCCGCCGTCCTCCGTCGCTACGGGCCTGGCACCCTCTACGGGAAAACGGCCCCGTTCAAGACGAACTTGGACAGGAGAAGACAACGACGAGAAAGCGGAACCTCCCGAACACCACATCTCCCGCCGCCGTGACAACGGCGGGATTCAGTGCTGGGCTATTTCCTGTTCGCTCGCCGCTACTAAGGAAATCCTAGTTAGTTTCTTTTCCTCCGCTTACTAATATGCTTAAATTCGGCGGGTAATCCTCCCTGATCTGAGGCCAACGTTATAAATTGGAGGCGGACACGATATCCGTCGGCGCTACGACGTCGTGTAATCGCGCAAGCGCGAATACGCGGCGCGGTCGCGCCCTTCGGACGTCGAGTCCGCCTACTCGAGCGCGTGCTGCGGCGCCGCCGCCGCGGTTCGTTCGCCTCGTACCGTACCGTATGCCCTCTCTACCTCTCTGTTAAGGTTCGAAGCGTGTACGGAGAGACGCGACGCGGCGGCGATGAAGCGTGCGTGCGTGCGCGTTTGCTCTCTCTTAACGAAAAGAGTAATATTTTTAAACGGACCGTCGAAACGAGAGAACGGCTCGGCGGAACCGTCAAATGCGAGCGTGGAATACAAATATAACAAAATATATATATATCCCCGCGCTATCGCAGTGTGGTTTTTGTTATTATGCAGCCGGCCCTCAGACAGGAGTGGTCCTGGATGTGTCTCCATGGACCGCAATGTGCGTTCGAAATGTCGATGTTCAAATGTGTCCTGCAGTTCACACTATGACGCGCAGTTAACTGCGTTCTTCATCGACCCGCGAGCCAAGTGATCCACCGTCCAGGGTAATAGTTTCAATTTAATTTACCCTGATGCGATTTATAAAAAATTTATAAAAAATTATAATAATATCTTAGAACGAGAAAATGAAACGCGATCGCTCGCATCTCCTCTCCCACTCTAAACCGATCGTTTTCGATTATGTTGACGGATTTCCAATTCTTCAAAGTCTACCGCGTTATCCGGCTCGCGACGCGATAACGCGCCAATAGAGAGAGGCGCGTCACCTGAGATGGATATAATTAACTTTGAATATAATCGGATAATATTACTATAAATATCACCAATAATATACGTTAATGATCCTTCCGCAGGTTCCCCTACGGAAACCTTGTTACGACTTTTACTTCCTCTAAATGATCAAGTTTGGTCAACTTCCCAGCGACGCCGACGGCCGTGAAGCCACCGCGTGTCGGTCCGAAGACCTCACTAAATCATTCAATCGGTAGTAGCGACGGGCGGTGTGTACAAAGGGCAGGGACGTAATCAACGCGAGCTTATGACTCGCGCTTACTAGGAATTCCTCGTTTATGGGGGATAATTGCAAACCCCAATCCCCAGCACGAAGGAGTTTCAACGGGTTGCCCGGGCCTCTAGGCCAGGGAGAACATGTTGATTCCTTCAGTGTAGCGCGCGTGCGGCCCAGGACATCTAAGGGCATCACAGACCTGTTATTGCTCAATCTCGTGCGGCTCGAAGCCGCCGGTCCCTCTAAGAAGAATTTTAATACGTCGCCAGTGAGTTGCGAGGCCGAAGCCAAGCACACCGAAATGACGACGCCTATTTAGCAGGCTAGAGTCTCGTTCGTTACCGGAATTAACCAGACAAATCGCTCCACCAACTAAGAACGGCCATGCACCACCACCCACCGAATCAAGAAAGAGCTGTTAATCTGTCAATCCTTCCGGTGTCCGGGCCTGGTGAGATTTCCCGTGTTGAGTCAAATTAAGCCGCAGGCTCCACTCCTGGTGGTGCCCTTCCGTCAATTCCTTTAAGTTTCAGCTTTGCAACCATACTCCCCCCGGAGTCCAAAATCTTTGGTTTCCCGGAAGCCGCCCGCCGAGCCATTGTAGTAACGTCGGCGGATTGCTAGACGACATATTTACGGTTAGAACTAGGGCGGTATCTAATCGCCTTCGAACCTCTAACTTTCGTTCTTGATTGATGAAAACACCTTTGGCAAATGCTTTCGCTGATGTTCGTCTTGCGACGATCCAAGAATTTCACCTCTAACGTCGCAATACGAATGCCCCCAGTTATCCCTATTAATCATTACCTCGGAGTTCTGAAAACCAACAAAATAGAACCGAGATCATATTCTATTATTCCATGCACGAAATATTCAAGCAGCATTTTGAGCCCGCTTTGAGCACTCTAATTTGTTCAAAGTAAAATTGTCGGCCCACCTCGACACTCACTGAAGAGCACCGCGATAGGATTTTGATATTGAACCGGCGTGTTACCGCCGGCTCACCGACGATATGCTCCGCAAACGTGTCAGTATCACCGCGGATGCGGTGCACCGACAGCGCGGCGCACAAATGCAACTACGAGCTTTTTAACCGCAACAATTTTAGTATACGCTATTGGAGCTGGAATTACCGCGGCTGCTGGCACCAGACTTGCCCTCCAATTGTTCCTCGTTAAAATATTTAAAGTGTACTCATTCCGATTACGAGGCCTCGTAAGAGTCCCGTATCGTTATTTTTCGTCACTACCTCCCCGTGCCGGGAGTGGGTAATTTGCGCGCCTGCTGCCTTCCTTGGATGTGGTAGCCGTTTCTCAGGCTCCCTCTCCGGAATCGAACCCTGATTCCCCGTTACCCGTGACAACCATGGTAGTCGCAGAAACTACCATCGAAAGTTGATAAGGCAGACATTTGAAAGATGCGTCGCCGGTACGAGACCGTGCGATCGGCAAAAGTTATCCAGATTCATCAAAGGTAACGACTTCGGACGCGAGGCCCTCCGTCGATTGGTTTTGATCTAATAAAAGCACTCGTCCCATCACTGGTCAGAGTTCTGATTGCATGTATTAGCTCTAGAATTACCACAGTTATCCAAGTAACTGAGTAAGATCTAAGGAACCAAAACTGATATATTGAGCCATTCGCGGTATCGCCTTAATACGGCTTGCACTGAGACATGCATGGCTTAATCTTTGAGACAAGCATATAACTACTGGCAGGATCAACCAGGGAGCTCACGAGAGAGTCTGCTCGACGTACGAGCGCGAGACGAATCGCCTTGCGACGCGCCCCCGGGCCGGACCGTTTTTAAGAGGTGCGACGGCCGGGGTGTGTCTCCGTATGTGTGTGCGGGGCGATCGATACACGCGACACGACGATGATGAGATCGGTCGCGAGTGTGAAGCGATGAAGAATGGAGATCTGTTACGATCCATTCGCGAAAGTTCGTGACCAAGACGGCGTAGTGAACGACACTCCGTAGAATACGTTTAGCTACAAATCGTAGAATCGATACGATTCCGCCCGGTGCTGCGAGAGCCGAGGAGATTTTTCGGCGCCTTTTGATCGGGGACGATCATCTCCTTTCGCCACGCTGTCGAGTACGGAGAGGAGAAAATGACAAAAAAAATACAAGAAAAATACGGAGGTGTTGTTTCTTCGTTTTCTTCCTTCTTCTCGTTGCCGTCGTTCTTCTTCCTTCTTCGTGACTTCTTGATAGTGGTAGAGCCGGCAGGACTCGTCAGACTTACGCGTCCCTCGCTCCTTACGCGAGCGACGCAGCTGAGTCATCGTCGAGCAATACGATATACTATTGAAACCCCACCCCGTCCGGTCGGGGTGGGCCGATCGATTTTACACTGTAAAACCACACGGTGAGGCATCGAAGGAGCGCCTCCGCGGCACTCCTCCGATACACGCTGAGCACACAAGCGCACGGACAGCGAGCGCAAAGCAAACGTATTGATTGAAATACTATGCGTTCGAAACGTGCGCGTGTGTACCTCGCCGGGGTCGATCGACACAGCGATCCAATACAAATATTTTTTTAATTTATATTGAGACAAAATAAATATGTATTATATAATATATATATATATATATGTGTATATATAATATACCAGTTCTCAAAAACGGTTCGCATCGGCCCGTGTTCGTGCGGCGGCGGCGGCGAAGGCGCGCGCGCTCGCACCCGATGCGAAACGTTCCTCTCTCCACAGAGGGTCTTGTAACTTTTGACATTGTCGTTTTGCGCGTATACAAAAGCTTCTCTTTCTATTGAACTTTATCTTCTTTCTGAAGATGAAAGATTCTTTATAATAGAGAAAGAAGCGCACAATACGTCAATGTCGAACGC
>OX388172.1:7185444-7195444 GCA_947579745.1 Apocheima hispidaria | reverse complement strand
GCCTTAGCCACTTTCGCACAGTCGTCCGGATTTGGACATCGAGCATGCGTAACCTGTCCGCAGAGATATTGCCCAGCACGAAGCCGTGCAAAAATCTCGGAACCAAGTGTTCGCGTAGTATCTGGAGCCGCTGCTGCGGTTTCAGAGGGGCCTTTCCGATGTTTGTCAAGGCCTCTTTAATACAATGCTCTATTGTCACAGCCCCGGACGACACAAAGTCAACACCTAGATAGCGCCAACGTTCCACGCAAGAGACCTGCTTCAACCACCTCTTTCCGATCCTGAAGGTTCGGTCCGAGAGGAAGTGCACCTTCTTGCGCTTACCGTCCGGCACCATTGAGAGAACGGAGCTCTTGGCGTGGTTTAGCTTCAGACCCATCATCTGTCCATATTTGTCAACCGCGTCTATGGACGACTGCAAACCCACCTTCGATCCTGCAAGCAGGACTAAGTCGTCGGCATAGGCCAGAGCCGAGACACACTCGGTCTGTTCCAGCCTATAGCCGATGCCTTTCGGCAGGTTCGCGAGAATCAAGTCCATCGCTAAGTTGAACAGAATTGGCGACAATGGGTCACCCTGGCGGACACCTCGTCCGACCGCTACAGGATCGCTCGAGTCTCTACCGACGGCAATGGTGGTAGATGCCGTATTGTACAGTCGAGCGATATAGTCGCAGAACTGCCCAGGCAGTCCTCTTCTCCTAAGTAGCTCGACCAGTGCCGCATGCGACACCGTGTCGAAAGCCTTAGAGAAGTCTAGTACCGCCACATGACATTCCCGCAACCTCTTCCTGCAGTCTCCCAGCACCGCATCTAGCACTACGGAATTTTCCAAGGTGCCATCAGCACAGATGAAACCGCGCTGTCGGATGTCTGGAGGACAACAAGCCAACAATCTCCTCGCCAGGATCGTGTGCAGGTGCCGCAACGGTACCGATGCGATCGAAATCGGTCGGTATTCGTCCGCACCCGCAGGACTATCCTTCTTCGGCACGAAGATCGTACGGCATTGTCGCAGCCGTTCCGGAACCTCGCCTTTGAGCAACCAGCTCGTGAAGAGTTCAGCTTTGGTTGAGCTCGGAACTGAAGCCCAGTCGCAGGGCCGAATACCATCCGGCCCGGCGGCGGAGTGCGAGTCTACGCAGGACGCCTTCACCTCGTCTTCGGTTATCGGCACCCACAGCTGCGAGAAATCGCGGACAGTTCCCCCGTTCCGCTCTTCTTGCGCGAGCGCCTTCAGAGCCTCCGGTGTAGGACCAGGGGCTCCGGACACTGCCTCGAGAACTGGTCTCCAGTAGGATTCCATGTCCTTCAGGCTGTGCTTTACACCCCTGTGCTGTCCGTCGATAATCTCGCGAGCAGCGCGACTGCGGCACTTTTTGTACAGTTCCTGTACCATCGCGTACTCCTGTCTCCTTCTCTGTCTAGAGTTGACTACGGCGCTCTTGGCCTTGCAGTCACGTTTTTTCCTCCCGGCGAAGTTTCGCGCCCCTTTCTTTCGCTTATCGGCATCTGACAACAGCCGTTCCACTACTTGATCGTGGGCGCTACATTCCACCAAAGAGGAATCCCCCCTTAAGAGAGTCATAGTTACTCCCGCCGTTTACCCGCGCTTGCTTGAATTTCTTCACGTTGACATTCAGAGCACTGGGCAGAAATCACATTGCGTCAACACCCGCGAGGGCCATCGCAATGCTTTGTTTTAATTAGACAGTCGGATTCCCCTTGTCCGTGCCAGTTCTGAGCTGACCGTTGAACGACGGTCGTACAGAACCGCACCGATCGCGCCGAAACGCGACCGACACGGCCTTACGGCTAGGAAGATCCGCGGAAGGCCGGAGCGCGGGTCCAGTTTCCGCCCCCTTGCGAGGGCATCGACCAGGCCCGGCACCGGCCGCATCCGCTTCCCTTCCAAACCCGACACGCCCCGGTCCTCAGAGCCAATCCTTATTCCGAAGTTACGGATCCAATTTGCCGACTTCCCTTACCTACATTATTCTATCGACTAGAGGCTCTTCACCTTGGAGACCTGCTGCGGATATGGGTACGAACCGGCGCGACATCTCCACGTACATCCCTCACCTGAATTTTCAAGGTCCGCAGAGAGTATCCGGACACCGCCGCAAATGCGGTGCTCTTCGCGTTCCGAACCATATCTCCCTTCTATAGGATTCCATGGAACTCGAACGCTCAGGCAGAAAAGAAAACTCTTCCCGGACCTCTCGGCGGCGTCTTCAGGCCACTTTGGGTTACCCCGTCGAACACTAGCTTAAAAAACTAGGGAACGATTATTGAAACGGTTCCGCTGCCGGGTTCCGGAATAGGAACCGGATTCCCTTTCGCTCAAAGGTTGTTATTTATAAATAGAGATAGATAAACACAACACATCGACATAAGATTTCTCCTTGAGCTTAGGATCGACTGACTCGCGAGCAACTACTGTTCACGCGAAACCCTTCTCCACGTCAGTCCTCCAGGGCCTCGCTGGAGTATTTGCTACTACCACCAAGATCTGCACCGACGGTGGCTCCAGGCGGGCTCACGCCCAGACCCTTCTGCGCACGCCGCCGCGCACGTCCTACTCGTTACGGCTTAATGATGACTTAATGTCATCGCACATGCCGGTAACGGTAGTGTATAGGCAAGACGCTTCAGCGCCATCCATTTTCAGGGCTGGTTGCTTCGGCAGGTGAGTCGTTGCACACTCCTTAGCGGATTCCGACTTCCATGGCCACCGTCCTGCTGTCATGAGCGACCAACGCCTTTCATGGTGTCCCATGAGCGTCTTTTAGGCGCCTTAACACTACGTTTGGTTCATCCCACAGCGCCAGTTCTGCTTACCAAAATTGGCCCACTTGGCACCGTCATCAGATCTCCGGCTTCATCGTTCGAGTAAGCCGGAGTTCTCACCCATTTAAAGTTTGAGAATAGGTTGAGGTCGTTTCGGCCCCAATGCCTCTAATCATTCGCTTTACCGGATGAGACTGTTCGAATCGACGCCAGCTATCCTGAGGGAAACTTCGGACGGAACCAGCTACTAGATGGTTCGATTAGTCTTTCGCCCCTATACCCAGTTCCGACGATCGATTTGCACGTCAGAATCGCTACGGTCCTCCATCAGGGTTTCCCCTGACTTCGACCTGACCAGGCATAGTTCACCATCTTTCGGGTCCCAGCATCTGTGCTCAGAGCGCGCCTGCATTCGCGGATTGGAAACGAGACGCCTCGGGAGTGCGAGCGGCGGACCGAGATCCGCGCGCCATCCTCCCTGAGCGGTCGACGAGCGACCACCTTCACTTTCGTTAAGCCTTTCAGTTTACGATCTCAATGACTCGCACACATGCTAGACTCCTTGGTCCGTGTTTCAAGACGGGTCCTGCGAGTGCCCGAAACTGAATCATCGCAGACAGATACGCACACGGTCCGAGACAGCACGGCTGCGACGACAGGCGCGCCGCACCCGCTGCCGCACTCGGGCAGGTAGCGGGATACGACGTTGCCTTGCGTCGGGCCGGACGCGCACAAGCGCGTGAGCGTTTCGTCAGATCTACCGTCCGACGGCCGGTCGGTGCACCCGCCGGTCTAGCCGCCGCGCGAGAGCGGCGGGAAGACTCCCGGGGGGCACTTAGACCGACATCGAACGGGTCGCGATGTATTACTAAGGGAGAAGTGCACGCCGTCCCCGGACGCGACCGACGCGGGCAGTGCCCGCGGCCGAGGCCGCTGGCATCGAACCTGCGCCGGTGCGCCGAGGAGTGACGATGAATCTCCCCGTTCGTTCATTCGAGTTTCGCAGGTTTACCCCTGGACGGTTTCACGTACTGTTGAACTCTCTCTTCAAAGTTCTTTTCAACTTTCCCTCACGGTACTTGTTCGCTATCGGTCTCGCGGTAATATTTAGCCTTAGATGGAGTTTACCACCCACTTAGGGCTGCACTCTCAAGCAACCCGACTCTGAGGAGAGTCCCTCTCGCCGCCGTCCTCCGTCGCTACGGGCCTGGCACCCTCTACGGGAAAACGGCCCCGTTCAAGACGAACTTGGACAGGAGAAGACAACGACGAGAAAGCGGAACCTCCCGAACACCACATCTCCCGCCGCCGTGACAACGGCGGGATTCAGTGCTGGGCTATTTCCTGTTCGCTCGCCGCTACTAAGGAAATCCTAGTTAGTTTCTTTTCCTCCGCTTACTAATATGCTTAAATTCGGCGGGTAATCCTCCCTGATCTGAGGCCAACGTTATAAATTGGAGGCGGACACGATATCCGTCGGCGCTACGACGTCGTGTAATCGCGCAAGCGCGAATACGCGGCGCGGTCGCGCCCTTCGGACGTCGAGTCCGCCTACTCGAGCGCGTGCTGCGGCGCCGCCGCCGCGGTTCGTTCGCCTCGTACCGTACCGTATGCCCTCTCTACCTCTCTGTTAAGGTTCGAAGCGTGTACGGAGAGACGCGACGCGGCGGCGATGAAGCGTGCGTGCGTGCGCGTTTGCTCTCTCTTAACGAAAAGAGTAATATTTTTAAACGGACCGTCGAAACGAGAGAACGGCTCGGCGGAACCGTCAAATGCGAGCGTGGAATACAAATATAACAAAATATATATATATCCCCGCGCTATCGCAGTGTGGTTTTTGTTATTATGCAGCCGGCCCTCAGACAGGAGTGGTCCTGGATGTGTCTCCATGGACCGCAATGTGCGTTCGAAATGTCGATGTTCAAATGTGTCCTGCAGTTCACACTATGACGCGCAGTTAACTGCGTTCTTCATCGACCCGCGAGCCAAGTGATCCACCGTCCAGGGTAATAGTTTCAATTTAATTTACCCTGATGCGATTTATAAAAAATTTATAAAAAATTATAATAATATCTTAGAACGAGAAAATGAAACGCGATCGCTCGCATCTCCTCTCCCACTCTAAACCGATCGTTTTCGATTATGTTGACGAACGCGCGCACGGAAGATATAGACTCGAATTGCGGATTTCCAATTCTTCAAAGTCTACCGCGTTATCCGGCTCGCGACGCGATAACGCGCCAATAGAGAGAGGCGCGTCACCTGAGATGGATATAATTAACTTTGAATATAATCGGATAATATTACTATAAATATCACCAATAATATACGTTAATGATCCTTCCGCAGGTTCCCCTACGGAAACCTTGTTACGACTTTTACTTCCTCTAAATGATCAAGTTTGGTCAACTTCCCAGCGACGCCGACGGCCGTGAAGCCACCGCGTGTCGGTCCGAAGACCTCACTAAATCATTCAATCGGTAGTAGCGACGGGCGGTGTGTACAAAGGGCAGGGACGTAATCAACGCGAGCTTATGACTCGCGCTTACTAGGAATTCCTCGTTTATGGGGGATAATTGCAAACCCCAATCCCCAGCACGAAGGAGTTTCAACGGGTTGCCCGGGCCTCTAGGCCAGGGAGAACATGTTGATTCCTTCAGTGTAGCGCGCGTGCGGCCCAGGACATCTAAGGGCATCACAGACCTGTTATTGCTCAATCTCGTGCGGCTCGAAGCCGCCGGTCCCTCTAAGAAGAATTTTAATACGTCGCCAGTGAGTTGCGAGGCCGAAGCCAAGCACACCGAAATGACGACGCCTATTTAGCAGGCTAGAGTCTCGTTCGTTACCGGAATTAACCAGACAAATCGCTCCACCAACTAAGAACGGCCATGCACCACCACCCACCGAATCAAGAAAGAGCTGTTAATCTGTCAATCCTTCCGGTGTCCGGGCCTGGTGAGATTTCCCGTGTTGAGTCAAATTAAGCCGCAGGCTCCACTCCTGGTGGTGCCCTTCCGTCAATTCCTTTAAGTTTCAGCTTTGCAACCATACTCCCCCCGGAGTCCAAAATCTTTGGTTTCCCGGAAGCCGCCCGCCGAGCCATTGTAGTAACGTCGGCGGATTGCTAGACGACATATTTACGGTTAGAACTAGGGCGGTATCTAATCGCCTTCGAACCTCTAACTTTCGTTCTTGATTGATGAAAACACCTTTGGCAAATGCTTTCGCTGATGTTCGTCTTGCGACGATCCAAGAATTTCACCTCTAACGTCGCAATACGAATGCCCCCAGTTATCCCTATTAATCATTACCTCGGAGTTCTGAAAACCAACAAAATAGAACCGAGATCATATTCTATTATTCCATGCACGAAATATTCAAGCAGCATTTTGAGCCCGCTTTGAGCACTCTAATTTGTTCAAAGTAAAATTGTCGGCCCACCTCGACACTCACTGAAGAGCACCGCGATAGGATTTTGATATTGAACCGGCGTGTTACCGCCGGCTCACCGACGATATGCTCCGCAAACGTGTCAGTATCACCGCGGATGCGGTGCACCGACAGCGCGGCGCACAAATGCAACTACGAGCTTTTTAACCGCAACAATTTTAGTATACGCTATTGGAGCTGGAATTACCGCGGCTGCTGGCACCAGACTTGCCCTCCAATTGTTCCTCGTTAAAATATTTAAAGTGTACTCATTCCGATTACGAGGCCTCGTAAGAGTCCCGTATCGTTATTTTTCGTCACTACCTCCCCGTGCCGGGAGTGGGTAATTTGCGCGCCTGCTGCCTTCCTTGGATGTGGTAGCCGTTTCTCAGGCTCCCTCTCCGGAATCGAACCCTGATTCCCCGTTACCCGTGACAACCATGGTAGTCGCAGAAACTACCATCGAAAGTTGATAAGGCAGACATTTGAAAGATGCGTCGCCGGTACGAGACCGTGCGATCGGCAAAAGTTATCCAGATTCATCAAAGGTAACGACTTCGGACGCGAGGCCCTCCGTCGATTGGTTTTGATCTAATAAAAGCACTCGTCCCATCACTGGTCAGAGTTCTGATTGCATGTATTAGCTCTAGAATTACCACAGTTATCCAAGTAACTGAGTAAGATCTAAGGAACCAAAACTGATATATTGAGCCATTCGCGGTATCGCCTTAATACGGCTTGCACTGAGACATGCATGGCTTAATCTTTGAGACAAGCATATAACTACTGGCAGGATCAACCAGGGAGCTCACGAGAGAGTCTGCTCGACGTACGAGCGCGAGACGAATCGCCTTGCGACGCGCCCCCGGGCCGGACCGTTTTTAAGAGGTGCGACGGCCGGGGTGTGTCTCCGTATGTGTGTGCGGGGCGATCGATACACGCGACACGACGATGATGAGATCGGTCGCGAGTGTGAAGCGATGAAGAATGGAGATCTGTTACGATCCATTCGCGAAAGTTCGTGACCAAGACGGCGTAGTGAACGACACTCCGTAGAATACGTTTAGCTACAAATCGTAGAATCGATACGATTCCGCCCGGTGCTGCGAGAGCCGAGGAGATTTTTCGGCGCCTTTTGATCGGGGACGATCATCTCCTTTCGCCACGCTGTCGAGTACGGAGAGGAGAAAATGACAAAAAAAATACAAGAAAAATACGGAGGTGTTGTTTCTTCGTTTTCTTCCTTCTTCTCGTTGCCGTCGTTCTTCTTCCTTCTTCGTGACTTCTTGATAGTGGTAGAGCCGGCAGGACTCGTCAGACTTACGCGTCCCTCGCTCCTTACGCGAGCGACGCAGCTGAGTCATCGTCGAGCAATACGATATACTATTGAAACCCCACCCCGTCCGGTCGGGGTGGGCCGATCGATTTTACACTGTAAAACCACACGGTGAGGCATCGAAGGAGCGCCTCCGCGGCACTCCTCCGATACACGCTGAGCACACAAGCGCACGGACAGCGAGCGCAAAGCAAACGTATTGATTGAAATACTATGCGTTCGAAACGTGCGCGTGTGTACCTCGCCGGGGTCGATCGACACAGCGATCCAATACAAATATTTTTTTAATTTATATTGAGACAAAATAAATATGTATTATATAATATATATATATATATATGTGTATATATAATATACCAGTTCTCAAAAACGGTTCGCATCGGCCCGTGTTCGTGCGGCGGCGGCGGCGAAGGCGCGCGCGCTCGCACCCGATGCGAAACGTTCCTCTCTCCACAGAGGGTCTTGTAACTTTTGACATTGTCGTTTTGCGCGTATACAAAAGCTTCTCTTTCTATTGAACTTTATCTTCTTTCTGAAGATGAAAGATTCTTTATAATAGAGAAAGAAGCGCACAATACGTCAATGTCGAACGCAGACCCAGTCTCGAGCGAGATATCGAACGGTGCCTGAATTGCGCGCAGACAGTGGACTTTTAACGAGCCGAGCGTGGACTTGAATCGAATATTATTTCACACACAGCTCCTAGGCCTTGTCGCGCGGAAATCAGACGGGATCTGGTTGGTAAATTTTTGCTTTTTTTACGCGCACGCGCACGCGCACGAGACGAAAAGGGAAAAAAAAAAATTGAAAAATCCAAAAAAATCTACCTAGCTCGAGTGACGAGACCCGATGTCCATTTCCAGTTCATTAAGTGCTTCCGGGGTGCAATTGTGACGTAATTAAAAAAAAAAAAGGAACAAAAAAAAATAAATAAAAAAAAACTCAAAAAATATTATAATACAACACTGGCTCGGGTGTCGAGAGTGAACGTTTGATTCCTGTGCGCTAATCGCTTCCGGTGTCCAGCGAAGGGGTTGAAAACAGTAAAATAATTTGCTTAATGAATTACATTATATTATAGACAACCGAAACATACCGGTGAGAGGAGTCGATGCCCGCCTCGAGTTCACTGTGCACTAACTAGGCGATTCCCCGTTTTAAGCTTTAATTTTAATTTTCTAAAAGTGCACTTCCGGTATCCAGTTCCCGGGGGTAGAGCGCCGACGTAATTTGCGTATTTAATTAGACTAAACCGAAATGGTGATACGGGCGAGTCGATAGGAGTCTATGCCCTATTTGGGGTCAATTAGTGATATATACCGGTCGGTGAACGGGGTTGGGGAACGGTGACGTCACTCGAGTAATGAATTATTAACGGCATTCATGTTCTTACCTTGTACAGTTTCAGCAACAGCGGGCGCGCGTCGTCGTCGGCGGCACCGGCACCGGCACCGTCACCAGCACAAGCACCATCACCAGCACAAGCACCATCACCAGCACAAGCACCATCACCAGCACCAGCACCAGCACCCGGCCGGAGCAGCTGAAAAGCGTCGGCAATCACAATTGTAATTATAAATGCATTTTTCGTTTGTTTTTGGTATCATTCATAAATAATGTAACACGGTAAAGGCAAGAAAGAAAAAGTAAAGAAAAAAAGTGTGAAAAGAAATATATTATATTATTTTAAATGAATAACAATGTTGCAACTTTGTCTTTACGTCGATATTGTTGCGTTGCAAATGCATAAAAGTGCACAGGGGGAGAGAGAGGAAAAAAAAAAAAAAGGAAAATTTGGAAAAAAATAATAATGTTACTTTAAATGAAAATCAATGTTGCAATTTTGTCTTTACGTTGAGATTGTTGCAAATGCATAAAAGTGCATAGGGGGAGAGAGACAGAAAAAAAAAATAAAAAAATAAAAAAAAAAATTGGAAAAGAAATTAAAATGTTACTTTAAATGAATACCACCAATGTTGCAATTTTGTTTTTACGTTGAGATTGTTGCAAATGCATAAAAGTGCATAAAGGAGAGAAAAAAGAAAAAAATAATTAAATGGCAATGTTGCAATTTTGTCTTTACATCGAGATTGTTGCAAATGCATAAAAGTGCATTTAAGAAAAAAAAAAAAAATTATATGAATAAATGCCAATGTTGCAATTTTGTCTTTACATCGAGATTGTTGCAAATGCATAAAAGTGCATAAAGGAGAAGAAGAAAAAAAAATATTGAAAAATTATATTATTTTAAGTGCATACCAAATTTGCAATATTGCCTTTGTTGCAAATGCATAAAAGTGCAGAGAAAAAAAAAACCTAGAAATTAAAAGAAACTCTCAATTTTGACATAATATTTGCCAGTTCGCTTCATTCGATAGTTCATTCGATGAGAGTGTCAGTTCATACCCTACTAACTAAGTTATGTTAGATGTGTTGTAACTGGCC
>OX388172.1:7175444-7180444 GCA_947579745.1 Apocheima hispidaria | reverse complement strand
AAAATTTATAAAAAATTATAATAATATCTTAGAACGAGAAAATGAAACGCGATCGCTCGCATCTCCTCTCCCACTCTAAACCGATCGTTTTCGATTATGTTGACGAACGCGCGCACGGAAGATATAGACTCGAATTGCGGATTTCCAATTCTTCAAAGTCTACCGCGTTATCCGGCTCGCGACGCGATAACGCGCCAATAGAGAGAGGCGCGTCACCTGAGATGGATATAATTAACTTTGAATATAATCGGATAATATTACTATAAATATCACCAATAATATACGTTAATGATCCTTCCGCAGGTTCCCCTACGGAAACCTTGTTACGACTTTTACTTCCTCTAAATGATCAAGTTTGGTCAACTTCCCAGCGACGCCGACGGCCGTGAAGCCACCGCGTGTCGGTCCGAAGACCTCACTAAATCATTCAATCGGTAGTAGCGACGGGCGGTGTGTACAAAGGGCAGGGACGTAATCAACGCGAGCTTATGACTCGCGCTTACTAGGAATTCCTCGTTTATGGGGGATAATTGCAAACCCCAATCCCCAGCACGAAGGAGTTTCAACGGGTTGCCCGGGCCTCTAGGCCAGGGAGAACATGTTGATTCCTTCAGTGTAGCGCGCGTGCGGCCCAGGACATCTAAGGGCATCACAGACCTGTTATTGCTCAATCTCGTGCGGCTCGAAGCCGCCGGTCCCTCTAAGAAGAATTTTAATACGTCGCCAGTGAGTTGCGAGGCCGAAGCCAAGCACACCGAAATGACGACGCCTATTTAGCAGGCTAGAGTCTCGTTCGTTACCGGAATTAACCAGACAAATCGCTCCACCAACTAAGAACGGCCATGCACCACCACCCACCGAATCAAGAAAGAGCTGTTAATCTGTCAATCCTTCCGGTGTCCGGGCCTGGTGAGATTTCCCGTGTTGAGTCAAATTAAGCCGCAGGCTCCACTCCTGGTGGTGCCCTTCCGTCAATTCCTTTAAGTTTCAGCTTTGCAACCATACTCCCCCCGGAGTCCAAAATCTTTGGTTTCCCGGAAGCCGCCCGCCGAGCCATTGTAGTAACGTCGGCGGATTGCTAGACGACATATTTACGGTTAGAACTAGGGCGGTATCTAATCGCCTTCGAACCTCTAACTTTCGTTCTTGATTGATGAAAACACCTTTGGCAAATGCTTTCGCTGATGTTCGTCTTGCGACGATCCAAGAATTTCACCTCTAACGTCGCAATACGAATGCCCCCAGTTATCCCTATTAATCATTACCTCGGAGTTCTGAAAACCAACAAAATAGAACCGAGATCATATTCTATTATTCCATGCACGAAATATTCAAGCAGCATTTTGAGCCCGCTTTGAGCACTCTAATTTGTTCAAAGTAAAATTGTCGGCCCACCTCGACACTCACTGAAGAGCACCGCGATAGGATTTTGATATTGAACCGGCGTGTTACCGCCGGCTCACCGACGATATGCTCCGCAAACGTGTCAGTATCACCGCGGATGCGGTGCACCGACAGCGCGGCGCACAAATGCAACTACGAGCTTTTTAACCGCAACAATTTTAGTATACGCTATTGGAGCTGGAATTACCGCGGCTGCTGGCACCAGACTTGCCCTCCAATTGTTCCTCGTTAAAATATTTAAAGTGTACTCATTCCGATTACGAGGCCTCGTAAGAGTCCCGTATCGTTATTTTTCGTCACTACCTCCCCGTGCCGGGAGTGGGTAATTTGCGCGCCTGCTGCCTTCCTTGGATGTGGTAGCCGTTTCTCAGGCTCCCTCTCCGGAATCGAACCCTGATTCCCCGTTACCCGTGACAACCATGGTAGTCGCAGAAACTACCATCGAAAGTTGATAAGGCAGACATTTGAAAGATGCGTCGCCGGTACGAGACCGTGCGATCGGCAAAAGTTATCCAGATTCATCAAAGGTAACGACTTCGGACGCGAGGCCCTCCGTCGATTGGTTTTGATCTAATAAAAGCACTCGTCCCATCACTGGTCAGAGTTCTGATTGCATGTATTAGCTCTAGAATTACCACAGTTATCCAAGTAACTGAGTAAGATCTAAGGAACCAAAACTGATATATTGAGCCATTCGCGGTATCGCCTTAATACGGCTTGCACTGAGACATGCATGGCTTAATCTTTGAGACAAGCATATAACTACTGGCAGGATCAACCAGGGAGCTCACGAGAGAGTCTGCTCGACGTACGAGCGCGAGACGAATCGCCTTGCGACGCGCCCCCGGGCCGGACCGTTTTTAAGAGGTGCGACGGCCGGGGTGTGTCTCCGTATGTGTGTGCGGGGCGATCGATACACGCGACACGACGATGATGAGATCGGTCGCGAGTGTGAAGCGATGAAGAATGGAGATCTGTTACGATCCATTCGCGAAAGTTCGTGACCAAGACGGCGTAGTGAACGACACTCCGTAGAATACGTTTAGCTACAAATCGTAGAATCGGTACGATTCCGCCCGGTGCTGCGAGAGCCGAGGAGATTTTTCGGCGCCTTTTGATCGGGGACGATCATCTCCTTTCGCCACGCTGTCGAGTACGGAGAGGAGAAAATGACAAAAAAAATACAAGAAAAATACGGAGGTGTTGTTTCTTCGTTTTCTTCCTTCTTCTCGTTGCCGTCGTTCTTCTTCCTTCTTCGTGACTTCTTGATAGTGGTAGAGCCGGCAGGACTCGTCAGACTTACGCGTCCCTCGCTCCTTACGCGAGCGACGCAGCTGAGTCATCGTCGAGCAATACGATATACTATTGAAACCCCACCCCGTCCGGTCGGGGTGGGCCGATCGATTTTACACTGTAAAACCACACGGTGAGGCATCGAAGGAGCGCCTCCGCGGCACTCCTCCGATACACGCTGAGCACACAAGCGCACGGACAGCGAGCGCAAAGCAAACGTATTGATTGAAATACTATGCGTTCGAAACGTGCGCGTGTGTACCTCGCCGGGGTCGATCGACACAGCGATCCAATACAAATATTTTTTTAATTTATATTGAGACAAAATAAATATGTATTATATAATATATATATATATATATGTGTATATATAATATACCAGTTCTCAAAAACGGTTCGCATCGGCCCGTGTTCGTGCGGCGGCGGCGGCGAAGGCGCGCGCGCTCGCACCCGATGCGAAACGTTCCTCTCTCCACAGAGGGTCTTGTAACTTTTGACATTGTCGTTTTGCGCGTATACAAAAGCTTCTCTTTCTATTGAACTTTATCTTCTTTCTGAAGATGAAAGATTCTTTATAATAGAGAAAGAAGCGCACAATACGTCAATGTCGAACGCAGACCCAGTCTCGAGCGAGATATCGAACGGTGCCTGAATTGCGCGCAGACAGTGGACTTTTAACGAGCCGAGCGTGGACTTGAATCGAATATTATTTCACACACAGCTCCTAGGCCTTGTCGCGCGGAAATCAGACGGGATCTGGTTGGTAAATTTTTGCTTTTTTTACGCGCACGCGCACGCGCACGAGACGAAAAGGGAAAAAAAAAAATTGAAAAATCCAAAAAAATCTACCTAGCTCGAGTGACGAGACCCGATGTCCATTTCCAGTTCATTAAGTGCTTCCGGGGTGCAATTGTGACGTAATTAAAAAAAAAAAAGGAACAAAAAAAAATAAATAAAAAAAAACTCAAAAAATATTATAATACAACACTGGCTCGGGTGTCGAGAGTGAACGTTTGATTCCTGTGCGCTAATCGCTTCCGGTGTCCAGCGAAGGGGTTGAAAACAGTAAAATAATTTGCTTAATGAATTACATTATATTATAGACAACCGAAACATACCGGTGAGAGGAGTCGATGCCCGCCTCGAGTTCACTGTGCACTAACTAGGCGATTCCCCGTTTTAAGCTTTAATTTTAATTTTCTAAAAGTGCACTTCCGGTATCCAGTTCCCGGGGGTAGAGCGCCGACGTAATTTGCGTATTTAATTAGACTAAACCGAAATGGTGATACGGGCGAGTCGATAGGAGTCTATGCCCTATTTGGGGTCAATTAGTGATATATACCGGTCGGTGAACGGGGTTGGGGAACGGTGACGTCACTCGAGTAATGAATTATTAACGGCATTCATGTTCTTACCTTGTACAGTTTCAGCAACAGCGGGCGCGCGTCGTCGTCGGCGGCACCGGCACCGGCACCGTCACCAGCACAAGCACCATCACCAGCACAAGCACCATCACCAGCACAAGCACCATCACCAGCACCAGCACCAGCACCCGGCCGGAGCAGCTGAAAAGCGTCGGCAATCACAATTGTAATTATAAATGCATTTTTCGTTTGTTTTTGGTATCATTCATAAATAATGTAACACGGTAAAGGCAAGAAAGAAAAAGTAAAGAAAAAAAGTGTGAAAAGAAATATATTATATTATTTTAAATGAATAACAATGTTGCAACTTTGTCTTTACGTCGATATTGTTGCGTTGCAAATGCATAAAAGTGCACAGGGGGAGAGAGAGGAAAAAAAAAAAAAAGGAAAATTTGGAAAAAAATAATAATGTTACTTTAAATGAAAATCAATGTTGCAATTTTGTCTTTACGTTGAGATTGTTGCAAATGCATAAAAGTGCATAGGGGGAGAGAGACAGAAAAAAAAAATAAAAAAATAAAAAAAAAAATTGGAAAAGAAATTAAAATGTTACTTTAAATGAATACCACCAATGTTGCAATTTTGTTTTTACGTTGAGATTGTTGCAAATGCATAAAAGTGCATAAAGGAGAGAAAAAAGAAAAAAATAATTAAATGGCAATGTTGCAATTTTGTCTTTACATCGAGATTGTTGCAAATGCATAAAAGTGCATTTAAGAAAAAAAAAAAAAATTATATGAATAAATGCCAATGTTGCAATTTTGTCTTTACATCGAGATTGTTGCAAATGCATAAAAGTGCATAAAGGAGAAGAAGAAAAAAAAATATTGAAAAATTATATTATTTTAAGTGCATACCAAATTTGCAATATTGCCTTTG
>OX388172.1:7165444-7172944 GCA_947579745.1 Apocheima hispidaria | reverse complement strand
CGCCTTGGGTAGTCCCAGTCTACCGGCGACCTTCTCGACTAGCTCATCGTGATTCCCGTACTTAGCACGTTTCTCACGATGCGCATCGTCGAGTGGTCGCTGGCCCGAGACCACCTGCACGTCCACGATCACTCCCTCACCACTCCTGGCCGCGATGATGTCGGGCTTCCGGAGTCCGGCCGCAGTCGTAACTCTCGGCTCCTCTTCCACGGTCCAACCCTCTTCGACCATAGCGGAACACAGGACCTTTGCGATCTTGTTATGACGGAGAATACGCCCGCCGTGCGTTCTGACGCACTGCTGGATGACATGGGCCGTAGTCTCTCTGAACATGCAACCTGCACGACAGTTCAACTCCGACCTAAGATCATCTCTGCGTCCCCTCGAGTTGCGTATTCGCGAGGGGAGCGCATTAATGTGCGTATGGACGAACTGCACGTAATCGCGTCCCGTATATTGCGCGTCTCGATCTCTTATCCACTTAGTGGATGCCGAGCATTTGGTGGATTCGCGCAACTCGAATCCATCCACCGAGGCGTGCAAGCTCTCACGCCAATACATAGATGCCGATCTGGTTCCAGTCTTCGGGTCTTCTCGCGAAAGTTTCGCGGATTGCCCTTCGGCCCACTTCAACTTCTTACGAATCCTGTCGGATTTGGCTTTTCGGATTTGTCGGATTTGCTTGAATTTCTTCACGTTGACATTCAGAGCACTGGGCAGAAATCACATTGCGTCAACACCCGCGAGGGCCATCGCAATGCTTTGTTTTAATTAGACAGTCGGATTCCCCTTGTCCGTGCCAGTTCTGAGCTGACCGTTGAACGACGGTCGTACAGAACCGCACCGATCGCGCCGAAACGCGACCGACACGGCCTTACGGCTAGGAAGATCCGCGGAAGGCCGGAGCGCGGGTCCAGTTTCCGCCCCCTTGCGAGGGCATCGACCAGGCCCGGCACCGGCCGCATCCGCTTCCCTTCCAAACCCGACACGCCCCGGTCCTCAGAGCCAATCCTTATTCCGAAGTTACGGATCCAATTTGCCGACTTCCCTTACCTACATTATTCTATCGACTAGAGGCTCTTCACCTTGGAGACCTGCTGCGGATATGGGTACGAACCGGCGCGACATCTCCACGTACATCCCTCACCTGAATTTTCAAGGTCCGCAGAGAGTATCCGGACACCGCCGCAAATGCGGTGCTCTTCGCGTTCCGAACCATATCTCCCTTCTATAGGATTCCATGGAACTCGAACGCTCAGGCAGAAAAGAAAACTCTTCCCGGACCTCTCGGCGGCGTCTTCAGGCCACTTTGGGTTACCCCGTCGAACACTAGCTTAAAAAACTAGGGAACGATTATTGAAACGGTTCCGCTGCCGGGTTCCGGAATAGGAACCGGATTCCCTTTCGCTCAAAGGTTGTTATTTATAAATAGAGATAGATAAACACAACACATCGACATAAGATTTCTCCTTGAGCTTAGGATCGACTGACTCGCGAGCAACTACTGTTCACGCGAAACCCTTCTCCACGTCAGTCCTCCAGGGCCTCGCTGGAGTATTTGCTACTACCACCAAGATCTGCACCGACGGTGGCTCCAGGCGGGCTCACGCCCAGACCCTTCTGCGCACGCCGCCGCGCACGTCCTACTCGTTACGGCTTAATGATGACTTAATGTCATCGCACATGCCGGTAACGGTAGTGTATAGGCAAGACGCTTCAGCGCCATCCATTTTCAGGGCTGGTTGCTTCGGCAGGTGAGTCGTTGCACACTCCTTAGCGGATTCCGACTTCCATGGCCACCGTCCTGCTGTCATGAGCGACCAACGCCTTTCATGGTGTCCCATGAGCGTCTTTTAGGCGCCTTAACACTACGTTTGGTTCATCCCACAGCGCCAGTTCTGCTTACCAAAATTGGCCCACTTGGCACCGTCATCAGATCTCCGGCTTCATCGTTCGAGTAAGCCGGAGTTCTCACCCATTTAAAGTTTGAGAATAGGTTGAGGTCGTTTCGGCCCCAATGCCTCTAATCATTCGCTTTACCGGATGAGACTGTTCGAATCGACGCCAGCTATCCTGAGGGAAACTTCGGACGGAACCAGCTACTAGATGGTTCGATTAGTCTTTCGCCCCTATACCCAGTTCCGACGATCGATTTGCACGTCAGAATCGCTACGGTCCTCCATCAGGGTTTCCCCTGACTTCGACCTGACCAGGCATAGTTCACCATCTTTCGGGTCCCAGCATCTGTGCTCAGAGCGCGCCTGCATTCGCGGATTGGAAACGAGACGCCTCGGGAGTGCGAGCGGCGGACCGAGATCCGCGCGCCATCCTCCCTGAGCGGTCGACGAGCGACCACCTTCACTTTCGTTAAGCCTTTCAGTTTACGATCTCAATGACTCGCACACATGCTAGACTCCTTGGTCCGTGTTTCAAGACGGGTCCTGCGAGTGCCCGAAACTGAATCATCGCAGACAGATACGCACACGGTCCGAGACAGCACGGCTGCGACGACAGGCGCGCCGCACCCGCTGCCGCACTCGGGCAGGTAGCGGGATACGACGTTGCCTTGCGTCGGGCCGGACGCGCACAAGCGCGTGAGCGTTTCGTCAGATCTACCGTCCGACGGCCGGTCGGTGCACCCGCCGGTCTAGCCGCCGCGCGAGAGCGGCGGGAAGACTCCCGGGGGGCACTTAGACCGACATCGAACGGGTCGCGATGTATTACTAAGGGAGAAGTGCACGCCGTCCCCGGACGCGACCGACGCGGGCAGTGCCCGCGGCCGAGGCCGCTGGCATCGAACCTGCGCCGGTGCGCCGAGGAGTGACGATGAATCTCCCCGTTCGTTCATTCGAGTTTCGCAGGTTTACCCCTGGACGGTTTCACGTACTGTTGAACTCTCTCTTCAAAGTTCTTTTCAACTTTCCCTCACGGTACTTGTTCGCTATCGGTCTCGCGGTAATATTTAGCCTTAGATGGAGTTTACCACCCACTTAGGGCTGCACTCTCAAGCAACCCGACTCTGAGGAGAGTCCCTCTCGCCGCCGTCCTCCGTCGCTACGGGCCTGGCACCCTCTACGGGAAAACGGCCCCGTTCAAGACGAACTTGGACAGGAGAAGACAACGACGAGAAAGCGGAACCTCCCGAACACCACATCTCCCGCCGCCGTGACAACGGCGGGATTCAGTGCTGGGCTATTTCCTGTTCGCTCGCCGCTACTAAGGAAATCCTAGTTAGTTTCTTTTCCTCCGCTTACTAATATGCTTAAATTCGGCGGGTAATCCTCCCTGATCTGAGGCCAACGTTATAAATTGGAGGCGGACACGATATCCGTCGGCGCTACGACGTCGTGTAATCGCGCAAGCGCGAATACGCGGCGCGGTCGCGCCCTTCGGACGTCGAGTCCGCCTACTCGAGCGCGTGCTGCGGCGCCGCCGCCGCGGTTCGTTCGCCTCGTACCGTACCGTATGCCCTCTCTACCTCTCTGTTAAGGTTCGAAGCGTGTACGGAGAGACGCGACGCGGCGGCGATGAAGCGTGCGTGCGTGCGCGTTTGCTCTCTCTTAACGAAAAGAGTAATATTTTTAAACGGACCGTCGAAACGAGAGAACGGCTCGGCGGAACCGTCAAATGCGAGCGTGGAATACAAATATAACAAAATATATATATATCCCCGCGCTATCGCAGTGTGGTTTTTGTTATTATGCAGCCGGCCCTCAGACAGGAGTGGTCCTGGATGTGTCTCCATGGACCGCAATGTGCGTTCGAAATGTCGATGTTCAAATGTGTCCTGCAGTTCACACTATGACGCGCAGTTAACTGCGTTCTTCATCGACCCGCGAGCCAAGTGATCCACCGTCCAGGGTAATAGTTTCAATTTAATTTACCCTGATGCGATTTATAAAAAATTTATAAAAAATTATAATAATATCTTAGAACGAGAAAATGAAACGCGATCGCTCGCATCTCCTCTCCCACTCTAAACCGATCGTTTTCGATTATGTTGACGAACGCGCGCACGGAAGATATAGACTCGAATTGCGGATTTCCAATTCTTCAAAGTCTACCGCGTTATCCGGCTCGCGACGCGATAACGCGCCAATAGAGAGAGGCGCGTCACCTGAGATGGATATAATTAACTTTGAATATAATCGGATAATATTACTATAAATATCACCAATAATATACGTTAATGATCCTTCCGCAGGTTCCCCTACGGAAACCTTGTTACGACTTTTACTTCCTCTAAATGATCAAGTTTGGTCAACTTCCCAGCGACGCCGACGGCCGTGAAGCCACCGCGTGTCGGTCCGAAGACCTCACTAAATCATTCAATCGGTAGTAGCGACGGGCGGTGTGTACAAAGGGCAGGGACGTAATCAACGCGAGCTTATGACTCGCGCTTACTAGGAATTCCTCGTTTATGGGGGATAATTGCAAACCCCAATCCCCAGCACGAAGGAGTTTCAACGGGTTGCCCGGGCCTCTAGGCCAGGGAGAACATGTTGATTCCTTCAGTGTAGCGCGCGTGCGGCCCAGGACATCTAAGGGCATCACAGACCTGTTATTGCTCAATCTCGTGCGGCTCGAAGCCGCCGGTCCCTCTAAGAAGAATTTTAATACGTCGCCAGTGAGTTGCGAGGCCGAAGCCAAGCACACCGAAATGACGACGCCTATTTAGCAGGCTAGAGTCTCGTTCGTTACCGGAATTAACCAGACAAATCGCTCCACCAACTAAGAACGGCCATGCACCACCACCCACCGAATCAAGAAAGAGCTGTTAATCTGTCAATCCTTCCGGTGTCCGGGCCTGGTGAGATTTCCCGTGTTGAGTCAAATTAAGCCGCAGGCTCCACTCCTGGTGGTGCCCTTCCGTCAATTCCTTTAAGTTTCAGCTTTGCAACCATACTCCCCCCGGAGTCCAAAATCTTTGGTTTCCCGGAAGCCGCCCGCCGAGCCATTGTAGTAACGTCGGCGGATTGCTAGACGACATATTTACGGTTAGAACTAGGGCGGTATCTAATCGCCTTCGAACCTCTAACTTTCGTTCTTGATTGATGAAAACACCTTTGGCAAATGCTTTCGCTGATGTTCGTCTTGCGACGATCCAAGAATTTCACCTCTAACGTCGCAATACGAATGCCCCCAGTTATCCCTATTAATCATTACCTCGGAGTTCTGAAAACCAACAAAATAGAACCGAGATCATATTCTATTATTCCATGCACGAAATATTCAAGCAGCATTTTGAGCCCGCTTTGAGCACTCTAATTTGTTCAAAGTAAAATTGTCGGCCCACCTCGACACTCACTGAAGAGCACCGCGATAGGATTTTGATATTGAACCGGCGTGTTACCGCCGGCTCACCGACGATATGCTCCGCAAACGTGTCAGTATCACCGCGGATGCGGTGCACCGACAGCGCGGCGCACAAATGCAACTACGAGCTTTTTAACCGCAACAATTTTAGTATACGCTATTGGAGCTGGAATTACCGCGGCTGCTGGCACCAGACTTGCCCTCCAATTGTTCCTCGTTAAAATATTTAAAGTGTACTCATTCCGATTACGAGGCCTCGTAAGAGTCCCGTATCGTTATTTTTCGTCACTACCTCCCCGTGCCGGGAGTGGGTAATTTGCGCGCCTGCTGCCTTCCTTGGATGTGGTAGCCGTTTCTCAGGCTCCCTCTCCGGAATCGAACCCTGATTCCCCGTTACCCGTGACAACCATGGTAGTCGCAGAAACTACCATCGAAAGTTGATAAGGCAGACATTTGAAAGATGCGTCGCCGGTACGAGACCGTGCGATCGGCAAAAGTTATCCAGATTCATCAAAGGTAACGACTTCGGACGCGAGGCCCTCCGTCGATTGGTTTTGATCTAATAAAAGCACTCGTCCCATCACTGGTCAGAGTTCTGATTGCATGTATTAGCTCTAGAATTACCACAGTTATCCAAGTAACTGAGTAAGATCTAAGGAACCAAAACTGATATATTGAGCCATTCGCGGTATCGCCTTAATACGGCTTGCACTGAGACATGCATGGCTTAATCTTTGAGACAAGCATATAACTACTGGCAGGATCAACCAGGGAGCTCACGAGAGAGTCTGCTCGACGTACGAGCGCGAGACGAATCGCCTTGCGACGCGCCCCCGGGCCGGACCGTTTTTAAGAGGTGCGACGGCCGGGGTGTGTCTCCGTATGTGTGTGCGGGGCGATCGATACACGCGACACGACGATGATGAGATCGGTCGCGAGTGTGAAGCGATGAAGAATGGAGATCTGTTACGATCCATTCGCGAAAGTTCGTGACCAAGACGGCGTAGTGAACGACACTCCGTAGAATACGTTTAGCTACAAATCGTAGAATCGGTACGATTCCGCCCGGTGCTGCGAGAGCCGAGGAGATTTTTCGGCGCCTTTTGATCGGGGACGATCATCTCCTTTCGCCACGCTGTCGAGTACGGAGAGGAGAAAATGACAAAAAAAATACAAGAAAAATACGGAGGTGTTGTTTCTTCGTTTTCTTCCTTCTTCTCGTTGCCGTCGTTCTTCTTCCTTCTTCGTGACTTCTTGATAGTGGTAGAGCCGGCAGGACTCGTCAGACTTACGCGTCCCTCGCTCCTTACGCGAGCGACGCAGCTGAGTCATCGTCGAGCAATACGATATACTATTGAAACCCCACCCCGTCCGGTCGGGGTGGGCCGATCGATTTTACACTGTAAAACCACACGGTGAGGCATCGAAGGAGCGCCTCCGCGGCACTCCTCCGATACACGCTGAGCACACAAGCGCACGGACAGCGAGCGCAAAGCAAACGTATTGATTGAAATACTATGCGTTCGAAACGTGCGCGTGTGTACCTCGCCGGGGTCGATCGACACAGCGATCCAATACAAATATTTTTTTAATTTATATTGAGACAAAATAAATATGTATTATATAATATATATATATATATATGTGTATATATAATATACCAGTTCTCAAAAACGGTTCGCATCGGCCCGTGTTCGTGCGGCGGCGGCGGCGAAGGCGCGCGCGCTCGCACCCGATGCGAAACGTTCCTCTCTCCACAGAGGGTCTTGTAACTTTTGACATTGTCGTTTTGCGCGTATACAAAAGCTTCTCTTTCTATTGAACTTTATCTTCTTTCTGAAGATGAAAGATTCTTTATAATAGAGAAAGAAGCGCACAATACGTCAATGTCGAACGCAGACCCAGTCTCGAGCGAGATATCGAACGGTGCCTGAATTGCGCGCAGACAGTGGACTTTTAACGAGCCGAGCGTGGACTTGAATCGAATATTATTTCACACACAGCTCCTAGGCCTTGTCGCGCGGAAATCAGACGGGATCTGGTTGGTAAATTTTTGCTTTTTTTACGCGCACGCGCACGCGCACGAGACGAAAAGGGAAAAAAAAAAATTGAAAAATCCAAAAAAATCTACCTAGCTCGAGTGACGAGACCCGATGTCCATTTCCAGTTCATTAAGTGCTTCCG